>JAINVK010001153.1:0-133796 GCA_030068075.1 Paguma larvata | reverse complement strand
GACCTGGAGTGTGATGCCTTGATGGATAATATCTGAATGAGAGGAACCTGGCCAGAAGTAACCTCAAAGTTGCCTCTTGGGGATAGGTTACACAAATTGATCATCCAATAGCGTTATGAGTTGGCTAAAGATTAGTAGACGTTAGGCCCCAAGGCTCCTTGAACCAAACTAGACTTCTCTGTAGGTATTGCCACTGTGTTAAACATCCCCTCAGCCCCACCATATTAAGCAAAGCACATGGCTGTGTAAAGTGTCTCTCAGTATTTGCTCAACAGACTGATAGGAGAGGTTGTAAAGAGACTTAGGGCTTCTCTGGAGGTTAGCTTAGCCCAAAAGTTAACAGCACTGTTTATAGATAAGGCACAAACAGAAGCCAAACAAAAGTAGCTACACATACCTTCACTGATCAACAACAAATATTGAGCACCTTCCTGAGGTTAACATTCCAGAATCCTTTTGCAATTCCCATCCCCACGCTTCCTTATAGTGAAAAGGCAATAACAAAATACTTTTACAGAAACTGCCATTTGTACAAAGAATAGATACACATGAGCCCTTATGGTATAGGCTCACTCACTCACAAAGGAAAATAATTTAGAGAAGCATTAGAGATTATGTCTCCACCAAGCGAGTTATACCTCCTCCAAAATGGTTAAAGATTATGGATAGAATGACTCCTAATCTATCTCTAGACGGTTAACATAGGCGTTAAAGCAACAATGTATGTGCCCTCTGTTTACTGAGGGCTATGACAACAACCCTGCTCTTCTTAATAAACATCTTGTTATTTCCCTGCTCCGCTTCAAAAATCAGTGCATGATCTTGGAAAAAAGTTATAAAAATGGTTACTGCCTAATCTAAGCTAAGACTGTCTTCTTCTAGGTCTGGGGGATTCACAAGTATGCCAAACTAAAAAAAATTGTTAAAAATGCCTTGTCACGGATGTAATGTCATTCACTGCTTTTAAATAAAGATACTGAGACCAGCAGAGCAGAGATGCCAGAATTGCCAGAGATGCCTGCTTGGTGATCAGACTACATCTCGTGGCGCTCTCATTCATTTTGCCGACCATTCATCCTTTGGAAATTCCTGGATTCAGCTGGAACTGGACTCTGGCACAAGGTGATCCCACAACACGGTCCTGGGAGATTCTCCAGATGCCTGGACACCCTTGAGAAACAAAGAAACGAGACACTGCGTGCCCTGTATAGAAGTGGAAGGGGCTCTCCTTGGGGATGTTTCTTCACAGTGGGCACAATGCTAAGTGAATGTTGATTCTCTCTCTGTGAAGGCACAGGGAGGAGACTGAGGCTTTCAGAAATAGCTTCTCCTGAAGCACCTCTCTCATGCTACATGCCCTCATCCCACGCTCTGCAAGAACACAGCCCAGTTGCCTGTGAGCTCTGCTCCCTGCACCACGGCAAAGGGGAGGGAAGCCCGGAGGCTTCTCTGGTCAGGGCCCCACCGGCCCCTTCTGGACCCAATGCCAACCCAATGCCATACTGCCCCGCCTCTGGTCCTGTGTGTCCTCGCAAGGCTCCTGGCAGTCTCCTCTGGGGGCCTCTAGCTTCACTGTGCACATGACATCCAGTACAGGCACATTGCTAGCCGGGGCACCAGAGAAACAGCGTTCTGCTTCAGGGAGGACAAATAATTATCTCATGTTGGCAGAAGAGTCAATTTTCTGGATCGAAGTTTACAAACAAAATCCCTCTCTTTGAAAAGGCAGATTAGCAAGGGAATACCTTCTACAATCGCTATCTGTGTGAATGATTTGTTCTGAAATCAAGCTCTCTATTCTTTAAACAGGACTGGGGAATTGGGGGGGGTACATCACTGTTTCTGGGCACCAGGCTATGCCGGCAACAGGGAAGTGACCATGAAGGAACATTCTCAGAGACCAAACTGACAGGTGGTGATATTTTGGGAGGAGTCTGGGGATAACAGCAATCAGGGGCCCTTGAGGAGACCCCAGGCCCCTCAGTCAGGGAAGAGCAACCTTCATGGGGCTCCCAGGAAACTGCCTGCCAGGGGGAGAGAGGAAGACCATGCCTTAGGAACCCTGAATTTGCCACTACTAGTAAGTTAATGAAATGAACCAATGGTGTTAAACAGGAAAAAAAGCAGGCCCACAGAGGCTAAACCAGGAGAAGGAACCTGATACGGTCAACTTTACAAGAAGTCCTCCAAAGATAGGAGGTTGCAGAGAGACCCAGTGAAACTTGGCTCCTAGCTCATGGGAGGCTCTAGGCCTGCACACACACGAACTGAGAGAGAATTCTCAGCTCTTAATTCCTTTATGGAGGATGAGCTTGGGAGAAACCAGTGCCAAAAATGATTCCCAACAGGGGTGGGTGAGGCCCCATGGACTGAATGGGAAAGCCACCTGCCCAGCCCTCTCAGGGGATAAGCAACACCAAGGCTCAGCTCTAAGGAGTCCCACCTAACAGATGTGAGGAAACAATGAATTTGGAGCACATGACTGGCATAGAATTATCAAGCGAGGAACCCAGAATAAGGCCATGACATTTCTACAGCTGGGATGGAGGTGCACAAGGGGATCCTGAACTGAAACCTCAGCCTCCCCACACCATTGGCTGGCCCTTGGACCCAAAGCCTAAGCCTGACCCACACCCTAAAAAATACCATCAAATCAACACTTTGGAGGAGATCATGGCACAACAGGCCATTTAGCCTGTTGTCTCCTGGGACCTAATCCTAACCTTAGCCATAGCTTGGCTGGAAGGGACTTCCACCTCCTAGGTCTGAGGAAAAGAACAGATTTGGGGACCATGACCTGAAAAGAATTATTCAGCGAGGAACCCAAAAGTTTGCCATGACTTTTACATGACCAGGATGGTGCCTCAGAAGTGGATCAAGCCAAAACCTAACCCTGGCATACAAAATCATCAGGCTCTGAACTCAAACCCTAAGCCTGACCTGTACTATAACATGTGCCCTCAACACAGCCATCCAGGGAGATCACTGCAGCACTGGTGGTTGAGCCCGTGACACCTCCTGGGACCTAACACTAACCCTACCCATGGCTCTGGCCCTAAGGGGGCCCACCTCCTAGGTCTGAGAAAAGAACAGATTTGGAGCCAGTGACTGGCCCAGTATTACTCAGCAAGAACCTAGGAGTTTGCTGTGACATTTCCAGGGTCAGAATGGAGCTGCAGAATGGGATCCTGTACCAAAACCTAAGCCTGGAACATACCATCAGCCGTCCCCTGATCCCAAACCCTAAGCCTATCCCACACCCTAACTCACGCCCTCAACTCAAGCCTCCAGGGATATCACTGACTGGTGATAGTTCTGCTCTATTTCCTCCAAGGACTAACCCTAACTCTAACCCTACCCATTTTCTGGTCCCAAGGGGGTCCCACCTCCTAGATCTGAGGAAAGAATGGATTTGGGGCCCATGACCAAAGGTCCATGTTGACCTGTGAACAGTCAGTGTGGCCATCAGCATGGGGTGGAATGCTGACCAATCCATCTACTGAGAAGCAAGATGCACTTCTCAAGATGAGGATGGACTCATCTCCCCCTTAATCACTGGTGGAAGGAGAGGGGTAGTTAATGAATGTTAAGGGAGCAAGTGGGTGTTCACAGCACTCTTGCTTTCCAGGTGAGGTCTCAGAACCATCAGCAGCATCCCACCTCACTGGGAACTTGGTGGACCATGGAGTATGGATGCCCACCTTCTACCTGCCAACTCAGAACTCACATTTGACAAGATGCCCAGAGTGTGGGATGGCGGCCAGCCCCAGTGGAGCAGATAGGAATGTGCAGAGGTAGACTGGGTGGCCCATATTGGAAGGGAAAGTCAATATTCACAGCACTAATTTGCCACTGGGAGTCAAAGGCAAAGTCATCAGTCAAGAGAGGTGTAAAGAAATAGGGTGCGCCCCACAAGGAGAGTGGTTTAGACAACAAGGGGGAGAGTGTACCATGGCCACAGGTGTGTATGACTCACCCTGGTGAGGACACATGGCAGAGAACACCATGGCGGAGAACACCATGAATGTGTCCCCAATTCATAAGGTAGCAATATCATCCACCTGTGCATGCATTTTAACCTAGACATGAAAGTGGGATGTCTGATGCAAGTTTGGGAGGGTGGTAGAGCCTGTGTGGTTGAGGGGGGAGGCAAAACAGTGGTTGAAATTATGCATGAGCTCTGCAGGAGAGGAGCTTGCTAGGGCCAGGGGGACAGGAGGGGTGGATCACAAGACTTGGGACTCAATACTCATGGATCCAGGGACATGGGAGGGAGTGCCGGAGCCATGGTGCACTGGCTGTCAAACTCAGAGACAATGCATCTGCAGGTGGCAGGTTTCATCTCTGTTGTCTGATGGCTCCTGGAACTCAGCATCTGTGGTTTGACTTATTTTCATTAAGGATGTTTTGGTGATTAGTAATGTTTATCCCCGTGGTCTTAGGATTTAAAAAGTAATACTGATCTACGAGAAAATTAGAACTTATAGAGAAATAAGCTCAGTCACCCCTGAAATGCACACGAGCGTCAGAGGCCAGACAACCAGATGTCCTACCGGCACCCACAGGTGAGGAGAGCCGAGCATCATACTGGTTCCAGACCTTCATAGGAGTCTCTGAGGGGCAGCGAAGTCGGAGTCTGCTGAGAATCAGACGTCCAGGTTAAGGTGGTTTCGGTTAGGACTGGGTGACAGGCAGGGAGCCAAGGAACATCAGGCTGAAGGATCCTCAGAATCCGAGTGTCCACACTGTCTGGATGTTTTCCAGTGAAGAGTCAGTGAGTCTTTCGGGAAGTTCTCATCGTGAATAATAAAGCTGTTCGCCTAGGTCAGAGTCTCCCGGAACAGGATGGTAGAGAAGCAAAGCTCCCTTACGTTAATGCTAATCTCTCCCTATGTGTGTGGTTCCCCCAGGACATACATAAATAAATGTTTGCACCATAACTTTGCACACATGTGCATAATTTTGTGTGGGTTACAATTTATGACAGGTCATATGGACAACACCAGAAATGATGCTGGAGACTGAGAACATCACCTTCCTCACAGCACACTCCTCACACATCTCTAGGGCTCTGTTTCAAGCAGATCTCCATCTGTAGCAGGTCCTCAGGATCCTGGGCCCCCAAGAACCTGAGTCAGGCCAGTGTCTAGTGCTATTCCCATATCTACGTAGTGACTCACCCCCCAACCAGGGCGAGCCCAGTCCTTTCCTCCAGGAAGTGGTCACAGGGAGAACATCAATGATGCTCCGGCCCACAGGGGCATTTCCTGAGGCTCCTCAGTGCTCCCAACAGGGCACAGGCTGTACACTATTGCATACACCATGCGGGGCACAAACCTGGGTGAGAACAATGGGTGTATAGGGTATACATATGTGTGTGTGTGTGTGTATAGAACCTTCAGTGTGTCTGAGTTTTACTGGGGTTGGTGTGGAAATAACTGCAGAAACCTTTATTCGGAGAGTGAAAGTTTCTTTTTCTCTTTGGATGAAAAGATGGGATCTTCACACTATCTGACAACTACAACTGTCACGGATTTCGCAGGGACACAGAGCTTTGACACGTTGTTGACTGTTGTTACATTGATAATAGGCACATTTTTGTTTCTGGGGAGCTGCGATGGTGACGTGGCCAAGCCCAACTTGTCTCCTGCTCTGGGTAGGCTTGGGGGTAGGATGAGCTCCTGCACGGGTTGCAGGCTGTGAGCCCCCAGGGACACCCATGCCCACCTGGCCAGGGAGCCCCAAATGACAACAAATGAGGCAGGAGGATGTAACAGGTTTTTTAAAGATAGGGTTGCCTTTTTTCCTCTGCAGAGGGAGTCTTTTCTATCTCACATGATGCTGTGGGGCTGGTGTTACCTTCCCTCTTAGAATCCGCCTCCCTAGACACCCGGGTGCCTTCCTGTGTGTAAGGCAAATAGCTTGAGGCATGCCGGCCTAATTCATACCAGAGAGGGTAGTGTGAGCCGAGAGTTCTAGAATGCCTTTACTGCAGCAATGTGGGAAAGAAGACCAGGTCAATTATTCATACTTAAAACAAACAGCCAGTTTTCAAGGATCACTGACTTGTTGCTTCAGTTTTTAAATATAATCCCTGAGCTTATGCTGTTTGTGCCTCACTCCGAATTCCCACGACACACCTGAGCTCTGCAATAACAGCGGGTGGGCAGCATCCTGGCTCCCTTGCGGGGGCTCCCTTCCAGCATGGAGGTGACATCCCCACAGGCAGGTTCACCTGGAAGTGCAGAGGCATTTGCGACCTTAGAGGAAACCCATCCTGCCCAGCATGGAGGACAATTTAGCGTGTCCCCTGGAGTGACAGAGTTTGTTATTTTTAGCGATTTCTCCAACTGATTTATGTTGAATGATGGGGTTTTGGGGTGCTGGTGGGGGTTTGGAGCTGATGGCCAATAAAAAAATTCTTGAAGATGTTTTGGTGCAAAAAGGTGATTTTATTAAAGCATGGGGACAGGATCCATACGCAGAAAGAGCTGTACTGGGGTTGTGAAGAGTGACTGCTTACATACTGTGGAGTTGGGGGAGGTAAAGTCAAGGGGAAGTTTCCTTTAAAAAATTTTTTTTCATGTTTATTGATTTCCTCAGAAAGAGAGAGAGAGAGAGAGAGAGAGAGAGAGAGAGTCAGAGGGTGAGCAGGGGAGGGACAGAGAGAGACACACACACAGAATCCAAAACAGGCTCCAGGCTCTGAGCTGTCAGCACAGAGCCCAACATGGGGCTCCAATTCACAGGAGATCTTGACCTGAGCTGAAGTCGGACACTCAACCAACTGAGCTACCCAGGCGCCCCTAGAGGAAATTTCTTAAGGGATTTTTATATACTAAAGAGGATTTACATATTTGTCAAGCTAAGGTTGTTTTTCCCTCTAGCAAAATATTATCTTTGAAATAGGAGGGAGTTCCTGGAGATTAGGTTATTAGTAAGACTGCCTTTTCCTATAATATTACTAATATATTTGTACAGTGAAGGAGACTCTATAGGTTTAACCATTTGTTTTCTATCCTTTGTTCTCTGGCAGCTAGGAGTGCCTGAGGAATGTCACATATGACCCTAGACCCCTAATCCCGAACCCTAAACCGTAACCGCCTATCCTAGCCCCCTAACCTCAACCCCTAACCCCTGATCCTAAACCTAACCCCTAACTATAACCCCTAACCCTGAATTTTAAACTCTGATTCTGACCCTAATCCTGATGTTAATCCTGACCCTACAGTGACTCCTATCCTCTTCCTGTTTTCCTTCATCTGTAATCCTGACCCTTATTTTAAACCCTAAAACCTATCCCTGACCCTATCTACAATCTTTACCCTGGACCCTGACCTTATACTTTGATTTTCACGTTGACTCTCATTCTGCTCCCCTCATGCTGACCCTGATTCTGACACTTAAACCCTAACTTTAACTTTCTTCTTAACCCTGAGTATAACTGTAATCCTTACCCTTCCCCATCCTATCCCCATGCCTTATTCAGGTTCCGGTCATAGTATTTTAAACTGTAACACATTTCCCAGTCATATCACATCAATACATCACAAAATCAGAAAAAAACTTTTGTGTATCCCTTTAAATACAGATAGGAATCCCCCACAAAATATTAGCAATATGAAACCAAGAGCACACAAAATATTGTGTACCATAAGTAAGCCTATCCCAGATATTCAAGAGTTATTCAACACACTAAAATCAAGCAATGTTATGCACTGCAACAATTTTTTAAATGAAAACATGTTGATTATATCAATTGATACAGAAGAGACTCTAAAAACCCAATGCTAATTCATGATACAAAGACCCAAGAAAGAAGGAATAAAGGGTAATTTAATACGCCTATAGCAAACATCATTGTCAATTTTGAAGACTGTACGGTTTCCTCCGATACTGGGAACAAGGCCAAGATGCTGGCTTTACACTCATTACTCAATATTGTCCTGAAAGTTCTACCCAGAGCAATCAGGAAAGAAAAAAGGCACCGACATGTGAAAGGAAAATGTAGAACTACATATATTTAGAAACCAGAGATGACATCATCCTGTATATAGAACTTCCTAAGAATCAACAAAAATGATCAGAGCTAGTCACCTAATTCGGGGAAGTTATGGAATAAAATACTGATACATAAAAATCACACTTATTTGTAATACACTAGCAATGAATCTTACCAAGAGGAATTTAAGAAAACAATTCCATTTTAGGTAACATTACATTAATAAAATACTTGGGAATAGGTGTAAAAAAAAAAACACCAGTGGGGGCGCCTGGGTGACTCAGTCGGTTGAGCACCGACTTCGGCTCAGGTCATGATCTCACGGTTTGTGAGTTCGAGCCCCGCGTCGGGCTCTGTGCTGACAGATCTGGGCCTGGAGCCTGCTTCAGATTCTGTGTCTCCCTCTTTCTCTGCCCCTCCCCTGCTCACACTCTGTCTCTCTGTCAAAAAAGTAAGTAAACATTTAAAAAATTAAAAAAAAAACACCAGTGAAAGAAATTAAAGAACATCTAAATAAATGTGAAGACACCTCATGGTGATGAAAAGATGTACCATTGCTAAATGGTGATAGTACATAATGCAACATGGAGATTCAGTGTGATTCTCAGGAAAATTCACAAAGGTCTCTGGGAAGAAATGCACAAGCTAATCCTAACAATCATATGGAAAGTCAAGGCACCACAAAATAAACAAAACAATAAAAAAATCAAAAGTAGAAGCTCATACTTCCGAATTTCAAATCTTCAAACAAAGCAACAGTAAATAAAACATTGTGATACTGTCATTAAAATATACATACAGATCAGGGGTTTTCATTGAAAACCCAGAAATAAACCCTTTCATTCATGATCAACTGAATTTTGAGAAGGGCAGACAACATGATTGTGGAAACAATGGTCTTTGCGCTAGACAACTGGCTGTCCATGTGCAGAGGAATGAAATTGGACCCTTACCTTCACACCACAGACATTAACTCAAAGTGGATCAAAAGCTTAAATGTGAGAGGTAAACTTATAAACTCTAGAAGAAACAAATGGAGATAAATCCTCATGAACACTGAGTTTAACATGCTCTTAGAGCTGACACCGATGCACGAGAGTTAAGAAAAATAGATAAATTTAGTTTCCTCAACATTAAAAACCTTTGTACATCAAAAGGTGTTATCCCAAAAGTAAAAAGACAATGCCTACAATGAAAGAAAATATTTTCCCATTATTTGTCTGGTAAGAGTCTGTTTATGAATACATAAAGAACTTGTACAAGTCATCAACAACAACAAAAAAACAATTCTTTTTAAATGAACAAAGGACTTGGATATACCTTTCCACCGGGAGATCATACGAATGGTGAATAGACATGAAAAGACGTTAAACATAATTAGTCCTTATGGAAATGAAGATTTAAACCACAGTTAGATACCCTTTTACATTCACTAAAATTGCTATAATCAAGAAAACTACAAAATAACAAATGTTGGCAAAGATGTTGAGAAATTAGAACCTATAAACGGTGCTTGTGGAAATGTAAAATGGTGAAGCCTATGTGTAACATGGTTTGGCATTTCCTCAAAAAGATAAAAACAGAATTACCAGATGGCTCAACAATTCTATTCCTAGATGCATATCCCGAAAAATTCAAATGGTTGTTTAAAAAAAGAGCACGTACACAAACACACAGAGCAGCACTGTTCACAATAGCCTAATTTGCATAGAAACTATGCAGATGCCCCTCAGTGGGTGAATGAATGGATAGATAAACTGGGGCAGACCCATGAACAGCAGTATAACTCTGTCATCTAAAGGAATAAAGTAAAACGGTGCGGCTGTAGTGAACAGTATAGTGGTCCCTCAGAAAGTTCACACAGAACTCCACCTCCGCACACATACACAGAAATTGAAAGCAAAGCCTTGAGCAGACATTCATGTGCCCATATTCGTAGCAGCTTCTTCACAACAGCCAAAAGATGGAAGCAACCCAAGTGACCGCTGATGGATGAATAAGTAAACAAAATGGGGTCTATACACAATGGAACAGGGCTCAGCCTTACAGAGGGCGGGAACTCCGCTACAACATGGCTTGAAGCCCACGGTCATCATGCTGAGTGAAATCCGCCAGACACAGGAGGAGGAATACTCTCTTCTTCCCAAATAAACCCATTGTTTTGCTGGTAGAAACTGGAGTTATTATTTTTAAAGGAAATAGAACTAACAAATACATACACTCGGAGGATAAGAAATCGATACACAAACACCACGCGCATATCTACACACTCAAGACCACCCATCGGAAAGAGAAATGAAGAGATGGTCCCATTGACAACTGCCTCAGAAGGAACCAAGTACCCGGGAGAAATCTAAGCAAGGAGGTGACAGACCTGCTCTCTGAGGACAGGACACTGGCAACAGAAATGGAGGAAGACGCATATGGATGGGAAACTACTCTGTGCTCCTGGACGTGGAGAAATCAATCTTGTGACAACGTCTGTCCTCTCGGGAGTGATCTGCAGGTCCGGGACCATCGGCACTAAGCTCCCCAAAACGCGGCCATCACAGACACGCAACAGACACGCAACAGACACCCTGACCCGCGAGCGGAGGCGGAAGGAACCCTGCAGGGCGAGAGCGCGAACACCACCCAGGCATCTGCTCGGGACCGAACCACAGGAGGAAGCGTCGGGAACCGAGTCGGAGCAGAGCAGAAGCATGGATGCGCGGCCCCGAGGCTCCGGAGCCCAGAGAGGGAAGACCCGAGGGCCGCGTGCACAGCCCCGCACGGGACCCCGCGTCACCGTGCCCTAAGTCGCCCCGGGACCATCCTCCCCCCATCCCCCGGGTCCCGTTAACACCGACTCCCTCAGCGGTCCCCCTCCGGAAACTCCTCCTCTCCCGGTCTCGCTTTCTCCTCACCTGCTCCTCCCTCGGCGGTTCCTGAGGAGACCGGGTTCTTGTCTGTGTGGACGTGGTCCCACGTCCCCCCAAAGTCCCCACAGCGGGTCCGGAGGAGACCAGGTTCTTGTCGGCGTGGACGGGGCCCCATTTCCTGAATCCTCCACAGCACGTCCTGAGGAGACCATGCTCCCCTCAGCGTGGACGCGTTCCCCTGTCCTCCTGTATCCTCCACAGCAGGTCCTGAGGAGGCCCGGTTCCTGCCCCTGTGGACGTGGTCTCAGTACCCCCAAGTTTCCACATGGGGTCCTAAGGAAGACGAAATTTCTGTCAGCGTGAGCACGCCCTCACGTCCTCCCAAAGCCTCTTCAGTGGCTCCTGAGGAGGCGGAGCTCCTGGGAACGCAGGCTGACTACGCCAGCAGAATGCGCATGCCCGGTGTGAGTCATGGAGCCGGGCTTGGGCGCCCCATGCGGCGGTGGAGGCAGTGCAGGATGCGGTGCACTCAGTTCCGTGGCAACACCAACCCCTCTACAGCTCCAATTCATTTTGGGAAACAAAAGAAAAAAATTTTAATATTTATTTATTTTTGAGAAAGAGAGTGGGTGTGTGGGAGGGGAAGAAAGAGTGGGAGGCAGAGGATCTGAAGCGGGCTCCGTGCTGTGTAGGGCCGGACTTGGGGCTTAACTCAGGAATCCTGAGATCACCACCTGGGCTTAAAGGACTGAGATCCACATTTTGGAATTTGTTACATTCTTTTTTAAATTTTTAAACTTTATTTATTTTGAGAGAAAGAGAGAGAGAGAGCAGGGAAGAGGCAGAGAGAGAGAGGGACAGAGAAAAAAATCCCAAGCAGGCTCCACACCATCTGCATGGAGCCCAAGGTGGAGCTTGAACCCACAGACCTAGAGATCATGACCTGAGCTGAAACCAAGAACCCACCATTTAGTCAACTGAGCCACCCAGATGCCCTTCTGTTACACTCTTAAGAGGAAATTTATGCCTGAGGGAGTTTACTCGAGGTCACAGAAAAACTGTTTGAAAATAATGTGTTTTTCCCCACCCAGGGACCTTCAAGGCCTTGTCCCTCTCCCTTTCTGCCTACTGAATCCTATCTTTCCCTACCAATATCACCACATTGGAAGACGGTTTGGCAGTTTTTCCCAAGGCTTATAGGTCCCACCTTAGCACCCAACAATTGTGCTTCTGGTATTTAGACGACTGCTTTGAAAAACTATTTCCATACAAAAACTAGCAAGTGGTTATGCACAGCAGCTGTATTCATAATGGTTACAAATTTGAAGAAATCAGTAGCTATCCTTAAGGAGATGAATCTATAAGCAAACAGGTGTCTCTGTGTGAAGGAAACGGAATAGGCCACCCCAAGATATGCCTATTTGGAACAAGGATTACTTGGGGTGATGAATTTTAAGTAACAGACACAGGAGAATCTCTGAGAACCGGGTAGAAGTTGCCCTTTCTAAGTTTCTAAGTGAAACTTACACTTAAAAGGGAAAGCTCCATTTGTAAGGATGTCTCTCTCTACCAGGAACCGAATGACTAAATCTTAAGAAATTCTTATCAAAAGAGAAAGCCCAGACTTAAATCTGCATAACAACCATCCCTCATTTACTGTGCTTGGCCTGGTAATGTCCCTTAACTGGCTTTCCCACCACCCAAGAACTTTCCTTTTGCTTTTACCTGAAGATATTTAAAATGATGGCTTGATGGGGTGCCTGGTTGGCTCAGTTGGTTAAGCGTCGGGCTTCAGCTCAAGTCATGACCTCATGGTCTGTGAGTTTGAGCACTGCTTCAGGCTCTGTGCTGACAGCTCAGAACCTAGGGCCTGCTTCCCTTCCGTGCCTCCCTCTCTCCTCCCCCTCCCCCACTCACATTCTGTCTCTCTCTTTCTCAAAAATAAACATTAAATTTCTTTTTAATTTAACAATTAAAGAAATGATGGCTTTAGCCATTTAGGAGACAGTTATTCCATTTTCCTAGATATACCCATGTACACACAATCTATACTTACTATCAAATTTTGTTTCCTTTTCTCCTGTTAATCTTTTATTTGGTGGGAGAGGGGTCTCAGCCCAGAATGTAGAAGAGTAGAGAGAAAATTATTTGTACTCACCTGTACATGTAAAGCAATATTATTATATAATACAAAAGAATGAATGACCAAGCTATGCAAAGGCATGCAAAAATTTTAAATGGGTTTTGCTAAGAGAAAAAAAGTGAGTCTGAAGAGATTACATACAGCATAAACGCGTTTATATGACATTATGGAAAATTAAAGAGATGATAAAGAGATTATGGGGTTGAGGTTCGAACCTTCACATAAACTACTTTAATGATGGATGACTGCCTCTATGCATTTGTCAAAACTCACAGATTTTTATATCAAAAAGAGTAAATCCGCCCACGCGCATGGGCGCTCACCTGCGCCCTCCAGGGAGATCACGGCGCCGCCATCGCTTCGGCCCTGGAGACCTCCCCGGCACGGGCCATAACCCAAGCCAGGGCTCCCCCCCATGGGGACCCCATCGCTGGGGGTGAGAACCCCAGGCACCTGGGGCCCGAAAGAGGGGCAGGGTGACTCGGAGTGGGACGTGGACCGTCCCCACGCCATTGGCGAAGCCGGGCTGGAGCTCCACAGGGGGGTTCCGGAGGCCCCACCCCAGCCCGGCCCGGGGAGGAGGCTGGCCCTGGCACCCCGAGACTCAGCCTGAGCGGCTCCCAAACAGGCACCCTCACCTCAGCCCTCCGGGGAGAGCGCGGCCCCGCTGGGGGTTCGGACCCCGGAGCCACGCGGGACCGGACGCTAACACTACTCCTAGGCCTGGCGGGCCCCCTAACCCTAGACCGCCCCCCGAGTCTGCCCCTAAGCCGACGCCTGAGACGCCCCCGCGAATGGGCCCTCACCTGCGCCCTCTAGCGAGATCACAGCGCCGCCATCGCTTCGCCCTGGAGTCGTCCCCGGCGCCGGGCCCTAACCCTAGCCCGGGCTCTGCCCTCCATGGGGACCCCATCGCTGGGGGCGAGAACGCCAGGCACCTGGGGCCCGGGAGCGGGGCAGGGTGACTCGGCGTGGGACGTGGACCGTCCCCACGCCGTTGGCGAAGCCGGGCCGGAGCTGCACAGGGGGGTTCCGGAGGCCCCACCCCAGCCCGGCCCGGGGAGGAGGCTGGCCCTGGCGCCCCGAGACTCAGCCTGAGCGGCTCCCCCGCAGGCGCCCTCACCTCAGCCCTCCGGGGAGAGCGCGGCCCCGCCGGGGGTTCGGCCCCCGGAGCCTCCCGGGACCGGGCCCTAACCCTAGCCCTAGGCCTCGCGGGCCCCCTAACCCTAGCCCGCCCCCCGAGTCTGCCCCTAAGCCGACGCCTGAGCCGCCCCCGCGCATGGGCCCTCACCTCCGCCCTCCAGGGAGATCACGGCGCCGCCGTCGCTTCGGCCCTGGGGTCGTCCCCGGCGCGGGCCCTAACCCTAGCCCGGGCTCTGCCCCCATGGGGACCCCATTGCTGGGGGCGAGAACGCCAGGCACCTGGGGCCCGGGAGCGGGGCAGGGTGACTCGGCGTGGGACGTGGACCGTCCCCACGCCGTTGGCGAAGCCGGGCCGGAGCTGCACAGGGGGGTTCCGGAGGCCCCACCCCAGCCCGGCCCGGGGAGGAGGCTGGCCCTGGCGCCCCGAGACTCAGCCTGAGCGACTCCCCCGCAGGCGCCCTCACCTCAGCCCTCCGGGAGAGCGCGGCCCCGCCGGGGGTTCGGCACCCGGAGCCTCCCGGGACCGGGCCCTAACCCTAGCCCTAGGCCTCGCGGGCCCCCTAACCCTAGCCCGCCCCCCGAGTCTGCCCCTAAGCCGACGCCTGAGCCGCCCCCGCGCATGGGCCCTCACCTCCGCCCTCCAGGGAGATCACGGCGCCGCCGTCGCTTCGGCCCTGGGGTCGTCCCCGGCGCGGGCCCTAACCCTAGCCCGGGCTCTGCCCCCATGGGGACCCCATTGCTGGGGGCGAGAACGCCAGGCACCTGGGGCCCGGGAGCGGGGCAGGGTGACTCGGCGTGGGACGTGGACCGTCCCCACGCCGTTGGCGAAGCCGGGCCGGAGCTGCACAGGGGGGTTCCGGAGGCCCCACCCCAGCCCGGCCCGGGGAGGAGGCTGGCCCTGGCGCCCCGAGACTCAGCCTGAGCGGCTCCCCGCAGGCGCCCTCACCTCAGCCCTCCGGGGAGAGCGCGGCCCCGCCGGGGGTTCGGCCCCCGGAGCCTCCCGGGACCGGGCCCTAACCCTAGCCCTAGGCCTCGCGGGCCCCCTAACCCTAGCCCGCCCCCCGAGTCTGCCCCTAAGCCGACGCCTGAGCCGCCCCCGCGCATGGGCCCTCACCTCCGCCCTCCAGGGAGATCACGGCGCCGCCGTCGCTTCGGCCCTGGGGTCGTCCCCGGCGCGGGCCCTAACCCTAGCCCGGGCTCTGCCCCCATGGGGACCCCATTGCTGGGGGCGAGAACGCCAGGCACCTGGGGCCCGGGAGCGGGGCAGGGTGACTCGGCGTGGGACGTGGACCGTCCCCACGCCGTTGGCGAAGCCGGGCCGGAGCTGCACAGGGGGGTTCCGGAGGCCCCACCCCAGCCCGGCCCGGGGAGGCCCCAGCCCGGGGAGGCTGGCCCTGGCGCCCCGAGACTCAGCCTGAGCGGCTCCCCCGCAGGCGCCCTCACCTCAGCCCTCCGGGGAGAGCGCGGCCCCGCCGGGGGTTCGGCCCCCGGAGCCTCCCGGGACCGGGCCCTAACCCTAGCCCTAGGCCTCGCGGGCCCCCTAACCCTAGCCCGCCCCCCGAGTCTGCCCCTAAGCCGACGCCTGAGCCGCCCCCGCGCATGGGCCCTCACCTCCGCCCTCCAGGGAGATCACGGCGCCGCCGTCGCTTCGGCCCTGGGGTCGTCCCCGGCGCGGGCCCTAACCCTAGCCCGGGCTCTGCCCCCATGGGGACCCCATTGCTGGGGGCGAGAACGCCAGGCACCTGGGGCCCGGGAGCGGGGCAGGGTGACTCGGCGTGGGACGTGGACCGTCCCCACGCCGTTGGCGAAGCCGGGCCGGAGCTGCACAGGGGGGTTCCGGAGGCCCCACCCCAGCCCGGCCCGGGGAGGAGGCTGGCCCTGGCGCCCCGAGACTCAGCCTGAGCGGCTCCCCCCAGGCGCCCTCACCTCAGCCCTCCGGGGAGAGCGCGGCCCCGCCGGGGGTTCGGCCCCCGGAGCCTCCCGGGACCGGGCCCTAACCCTAGCCCTAGGCCTCGCGGGCCCCCTAACCCTAGCCCGCCCCCCGAGTCTGCCCCTAAGCCGACGCCTGAGCCGCCCCCGCGCATGGGCCCTCACCTCCGCCCTCCAGGGAGATCACGGCGCCGCCGTCGCTTCGGCCCTGGGGTCGTCCCCGGCGCGGGCCCTAACCCTAGCCCGGGCTCTGCCCCCATGGGGACCCCATTGCTGGGGGCGAGAACGCCAGGCACCTGGGGCCCGGGAGCGGGGCAGGGTGACTCGGCGTGGGACGTGGACCGTCCCCACGCCGTTGGCGAAGCCGGGCCGGAGCTGCACAGGGGGGTTCCGGAGGCCCCACCCCAGCCCGGCCCGGGGAGGAGGCTGGCCCTGGCGCCCCGAGACTCAGCCTGAGCGGCTCCCCCGCAGGCGCCCTCACCTCAGCCCTCCGGGGAGAGCGCGGCCCCGCCGGGGGTTCGGCCCCCGGAGCCTCCCGGGACCGGGCCCTAACCCTAGCCCTAGGCCTCGCGGGCCCCCTAACCCTAGCCCGCCCCCCGAGTCTGCCCCTAAGCCGACGCCTGAGCCGCCCCCGCGCATGGGCCCTCACCTCCGCCCTCCAGGGAGATCACGGCGCCGCCGTCGCTTCGGCCCTGGGGTCGTCCCCGGCGCGGGCCCTAACCCTAGCCCGGGCTCTGCCCCCATGGGGACCCCATTGCTGGGGGCGAGAACGCCAGGCACCTGGGGCCCGGGAGCGGGGCAGGGTGACTCGGCGTGGGACGTGGACCGTCCCCACGCCGTTGGCGAAGCCGGGCCGGAGCTGCACAGGGGGGTTCCGGAGGCCCCACCCCAGCCCGGCCCGGGGAGGAGGCTGGACCTGGCGCCCCGAGACTCAGCCTGAGCGGCTCCCCCGCAGGCGCCCTCACCTCAGGCCCTCCGGGGAGAGCGCGGCCCCGCCGGGGGTTCGGCCCCCGGAGCCTCCCGGGACCGGGCCCTAACCCTAGCCCTAGGCCTCGCGGGCCCCCTAACCCTAGCCCGCCCCCCGAGTCTGCCCCTAAGCCGACGCCTGAGCCGCCCCCGCGCATGGGCCCTCACCTCCGCCCTCCAGGGAGATCACGGCGCCGCCGTCGCTTCGGCCCTGGGGTCGTCCCCGGCGCGGGCCCTAACCCTAGCCCGGGCTCTGCCCCCATGGGGACCCCATTGCTGGGGGCGAGAACGCCAGGCACCTGGGGCCCGGGAGCGGGGCAGGGTGACTCGGCGTGGGACGTGGACCGTCCCCACGCCGTTGGCGAAGCCGGGCCGGAGCTGCACAGGGGGGTTCCGGAGGCCCCACCCCAGCCCGGCCCGGGGAGGAGGCTGGCCCTGGCGCCCCGAGACTCAGCCTGAGCGGCTCCCCCGCAGGCGCCCTCACCTCAGCCCTCCGGGGAGAGCGCGGCCCCGCCGGGGGTTCGGCCCCCGGAGCCTCCCGGGACCGGGCCCTAACCCTAGCCCTAGGCCTCGCGGGCCCCCTAACCCTAGCCCGCCCCCCGAGTCTGCCCCTAAGCCGACGCCTGAGCCGCCCCCGCGCATGGGCCCTCACCTCCGCCCTCCAGGGAGATCACGGCGCCGCCGTCGCTTCGGCCCTGGGGTCGTCCCCGGCGCGGGCCCTAACCCTAGCCCGGGCTCTGCCCCCATGGGGACCCCATTGCTGGGGGCGAGAACGCCAGGCACCTGGGGCCCGGGAGCGGGGCAGGGTGACTCGGCGTGGGACGTGGACCGTCCCCACGCCGTTGGCGAAGCCGGGCCGGAGCTGCACAGGGGGGTTCCGGAGCCCCACCCCAGCCCGGCCCGGGGAGGAGGCTGGCCCTGGCGCCCCGAGACTCAGCCTGAGCGGCTCCCCCGCAGGCGCCCTCACCTCAGCCCTCCGGGGAGAGCGCGGCCCCGCCGGGGGTTCGGCCCCCGGAGCCTCCCGGGACCGGGCCCTAACCCTAGCCCTAGCCTCGCGGGCCCCCTAACCCTAGCCCGCCCCCCGAGTCTGCCCCTAAGCCTACGCCTGAGCCGCCCCCGCGCATGGGCCCTCACCTCCGCCCTCCAGGGAGATCACGGCGCCGCCGTCGCTTCGGCCCTGGGGTCGTCCCCGGCGCGGGCCCTAACCCTAGCCCGGGCTCTGCCCCCATGGGGACCCCATTGCTGGGGGCGAGAACGCCAGGCACCTGGGGCCCGGGAGCGGGGCAGGGTGACTCGGCGTGGGACGTGGACCGTCCCCACGCCGTTGGCGAAGCCGGGCCGGAGCTGCACAGGGGGGTTCCGGAGGCCCCACCCCAGCCCGGCCCGGGGAGGAGGCTGGCCCTGGCGCCCCGAGACTCAGCCTGAGCGGCTCCCCCGCAGGCGCCCTCACCTCAGCCCTCCGGGGAGAGCGCGGCCCCGCCGGGGGTTCGGCCCCCGGAGCCTCCCGGGACCGGGCCCTAACCCTAGCCCTAGGCCTCGCGGGCCCCCTAACCCTAGCCCGCCCCCCGAGTCTGCCCCTAAGCCGACGCCTGAGCCGCCCCCGCGCATGGGCCCTCACCTCCGCCCTCCAGGGAGATCACGGCGCCGCCGTCGCTTCGGCCCTGGGGTCGTCCCCGGCGCGGGCCCTAACCCTAGCCCGGGCTCTGCCCCCATGGGGACCCCATTGCTGGGGGCGAGAACGCCAGGCACCTGGGGCCCGGGAGCGGGGCAGGGTGACTCGGCGTGGGACGTGGACCGTCCCCACGCCGTTGGCGAAGCCGGGCCGGAGCTGCACAGGGGGGTTCCGGAGGCCCCACCCCAGCCCGGCCCGGGGAGGAGGCTGGCCCTGGCGCCCCGAGACTCAGCCTGAGCGGCTCCCCCGCAGGCGCCCTCACCTCAGCCCTCCGGGGAGAGCGCGGCCCCGCCGGGGGTTCGGCCCCCGGAGCCTCCCGGGACCGGGCCCTAACCCTAGCCCTAGGCCTCGCGGGCCCCCTAACCCTAGCCCGCCCCCCGAGTCTGCCCCTAAGCCGACGCCTGAGCCGCCCCCGCGCATGGGCCCTCACCTCCGCCCTCCAGG
Source organism: Paguma larvata (assembly GCA_030068075.1). Classification (NCBI taxonomy): domain Eukaryota; kingdom Metazoa; phylum Chordata; class Mammalia; order Carnivora; family Viverridae; genus Paguma; species Paguma larvata. Next base: position 114,636 of record JAINVK010001153.1, on the reverse strand, counting down.
GAGATCACGGCGCCGCCGTCGCTTCGGCCCTGGGGTCGTCCCCGGCGCGGGCCCTAACCCTAGCCCGGGCTCTGCCCCCATGGGGACCCCATTGCTGGGGGCGAGAACGCCAGGCACCTGGGGCCCGGGAGCGGGGCAGGGTGACTCGGCGTGGGACGTGGACCGTCCCCACGCCGTTGGCGAAGCCGGGCCGGAGCTGCACAGGGGGGTTCCGGAGGCCCCACCCCAGCCCGGCCCGGGGAGGAGGCTGGCCCTGGCGCCCCGAGACTCAGCCTGAGCGGCTCCCCCGCAGGCGCCCTCACCTCAGCCCTCCGGGGAGAGCGCGGCCCCGCCGGGGGTTCGGCCCCCGGAGCCTCCCGGGACCGGGCCCTAACCCTAGCCCTAGGCCTCGCGGGCCCCCTAACCCTAGCCCGCCCCCCGAGTCTGCCCCTAAGCCGACGCCTGAGCCGCCCCCGCGCATGGGCCCTCACCTCCGCCCTCCAGGGAGATCACGGCGCCGCCGTCGCTTCGGCCCTGGGGTCGTCCCCGGCGCGGGCCCTAACCCTAGCCCGGGCTCTGCCCCCATGGGGACCCCATTGCTGGGGGCGAGAACGCCAGGCACCTGGGGCCCGGGAGCGGGGCAGGGTGACTCGGCGTGGGACGTGGACCGTCCCCACGCCGTTGGCGAAGCCGGGCCGGAGCTGCACAGGGGGGTTCCGGAGGCCCCACCCCAGCCCGGCCCGGGGAGGAGGCTGGCCCTGGCGCCCCGAGACTCAGCCTGAGCGGCTCCCCCGCAGGCGCCCTCACCTCAGCCCTCCGGGGAGAGCGCGGCCCCGCCGGGGGTTCGGCCCCCGGAGCCTCCCGGGACCGGGCCCTAACCCTAGCCCTAGGCCTCGCGGGCCCCCTAACCCTAGCCCGCCCCCCGAGTCTGCCCCTAAGCCGACGCCTGAGCCGCCCCCGCGCATGGGCCCTCACCTCCGCCCTCCAGGGAGATCACGGCGCCGCCGTCGCTTCGGCCCTGGGGTCGTCCCCGGCGCGGGCCCTAACCCTAGCCCGGGCTCTGCCCCCATGGGGACCCCATTGCTGGGGGCGAGAACGCCAGGCACCTGGGGCCCGGGAGCGGGGCAGGGTGACTCGGCGTGGGACGTGGACCGTCCCCACGCCGTTGGCGAAGCCGGGCCGGAGCTGCACAGGGGGGTTCCGGAGGCCCCACCCCAGCCCGGCCCGGGGAGGAGGCTGGCCCTGGCGCCCCGAGACTCAGCCTGAGCGGCTCCCCCGCAGGCGCCCTCACCTCAGCCCTCCGGGGAGAGCGCGGCCCCGCCGGGGGTTCGGCCCCCGGAGCCTCCCGGGACCGGGCCCTAACCCTAGCCCTAGGCCTCGCGGGCCCCCTAACCCTAGCCCGCCCCCCGAGTCTGCCCCTAAGCCGACGCCTGAGCCGCCCCCGCGCATGGGCCCTCACCTCCGCCCTCCAGGGAGATCACGGCGCCGCCGTCGCTTCGGCCCTGGGGTCGTCCCCGGCGCGGGCCCTAACCCTAGCCCGGGCTCTGCCCCCATGGGGACCCCATTGCTGGGGGCGAGAACGCCAGGCACCTGGGGCCCGGGAGCGGGGCAGGGTGACTCGGCGTGGGACGTGGACCGTCCCCACGCCGTTGGCGAAGCCGGGCCGGAGCTGCACAGGGGGGTTCCGGAGGCCCCACCCCAGCCCGGCCCGGGGAGGAGGCTGGCCCTGGCGCCCCGAGACTCAGCCTGAGCGGCTCCCCGCAGGCGCCCTCACCTCAGCCCTCCGGGGAGAGCGCGGCCCCGCCGGGGGTTCGGCCCCCGGAGCCTCCCGGGACCGGGCCCTAACCCTAGCCCTAGGCCTCGCGGGCCCCCTAACCCTAGCCCGCCCCCCGAGTCTGCCCCTAAGCCGACGCCTGAGCCGCCCCCGCGCATGGGCCCTCACCTCCGCCCTCCAGGGAGATCACGGCGCCGCCGTCGCTTCGGCCCTGGGGTCGTCCCCGGCGCGGGCCCTAACCCTAGCCCGGGCTCTGCCCCCATGGGGACCCCATTGCTGGGGGCGAGAACGCCAGGCACCTGGGGCCCGGGAGCGGGGCAGGGTGACTCGGCGTGGGACGTGGACCGTCCCCACGCCGTTGGCGAAGCCGGGCCGGAGCTGCACAGGGGGGTTCCGGAGGCCCCACCCCAGCCCGGCCCGGGGAGGAGGCTGGCCCTGGCGCCCCGAGACTCAGCCTGAGCGGCTCCCCCGCAGGCGCCCTCACCTCAGCCCTCCGGGGAGAGCGCGGCCCCGCCGGGGGTTCGGCCCCCGGAGCCTCCCGGGACCGGGCCCTAACCCTAGCCCTAGGCCTCGCGGGCCCCCTAACCCTAGCCCGCCCCCCGAGTCTGCCCCTAAGCCGACGCCTGAGCCGCCCCCGCGCATGGGCCCTCACCTCCGCCCTCCAGGGAGATCACGGCGCCGCCGTCGCTTCGGCCCTGGGGTCGTCCCCGGCGCGGGCCCTAACCCTAGCCCGGGCTCTGCCCCCATGGGGACCCCATTGCTGGGGGCGAGAACGCCAGGCACCTGGGGCCCGGGAGCGGGGCAGGGTGACTCGGCGTGGGACGTGGACCGTCCCCACGCCGTTGGCGAAGCCGGGCCGGAGCTGCACAGGGGGGTTCCGGAGGCCCCACCCCAGCCCGGCCCGGGGAGGAGGCTGGCCCTGGCGCCCCGAGACTCAGCCTGAGCGGCTCCCCCGCAGGCGCCCTCACCTCAGCCCTCCGGGGAGAGCGCGGCCCCGCCGGGGGTTCGGCCCCCGGAGCCTCCCGGGACCGGGCCCTAACCCTAGCCCTAGGCCTCGCGGGCCCCCTAACCCTAGCCCGCCCCCCGAGTCTGCCCCTAAGCCGACGCCTGAGCCGCCCCCGCGCATGGGCCCTCACCTCCGCCCTCCAGGGAGATCACGGCGCCGCCGTCGCTTCGGCCCTGGGGTCGTCCCCGGCGCGGGCCCTAACCCTAGCCCGGGCTCTGCCCCCATGGGGACCCCATTGCTGGGGGCGAGAACGCCAGGCACCTGGGGCCCGGGAGCGGGGCAGGGTGACTCGGCGTGGGACGTGGACCGTCCCCACGCCGTTGGCGAAGCCGGGCCGGAGCTGCACAGGGGGGTTCCGGAGGCCCCACCCCAGCCCGGCCCGGGGAGGAGGCTGGCCCTGGCGCCCCGAGACTCAGCCTGAGCGGCTCCCCCGCAGGCGCCCTCACCTCAGCCCTCCGGGGAGAGCGCGGCCCCGCCGGGGGTTCGGCCCCCGGAGCCTCCCGGGACCGGGCCCTAACCCTAGCCCTAGGCCTCGCGGGCCCCCTAACCCTAGCCCGCCCCCCGAGTCTGCCCCTAAGCCGACGCCTGAGCCGCCCCCGCGCATGGGCCCTCACCTCCGCCCTCCAGGGAGATCACGGCGCCGCCGTCGCTTCGGCCCTGGGGTCGTCCCCGGCGCGGGCCCTAACCCTAGCCCGGGCTCTGCCCCCATGGGGACCCCATTGCTGGGGGCGAGAACGCCAGGCACCTGGGGCCCGGGAGCGGGGCAGGGTGACTCGGCGTGGGACGTGGACCGTCCCCACGCCGTTGGCGAAGCCGGGCCGGAGCTGCACAGGGGGGTTCCGGAGGCCCCACCCCAGCCCGGCCCGGGGAGGAGGCTGGCCCTGGCGCCCCGAGACTCAGCCTGAGCGGCTCCCCCGCAGGCGCCCTCACCTCAGCCCTCCGGGGAGAGCGCGGCCCCGCCGGGGGTTCGGCCCCCGGAGCCTCCCGGGACCGGGCCCTAACCCTAGCCCTAGGCCTCGCGGGCCCCCTAACCCTAGCCCGCCCCCCGAGTCTGCCCCTAAGCCGACGCCTGAGCCGCCCCCGCGCATGGGCCCTCACCTCCGCCCTCCAGGGAGATCACGGCGCCGCCGTCGCTTCGGCCCTGGGGTCGTCCCCGGCGCGGGCCCTAACCCTAGCCCGGGCTCTGCCCCCATGGGGACCCCATTGCTGGGGGCGAGAACGCCAGGCACCTGGGGCCCGGGAGCGGGGCAGGGTGACTCGGCGTGGGACGTGGACCGTCCCCACGCCGTTGGCGAAGCCGGGCCGGAGCTGCACAGGGGGGTTCCGGAGGCCCCACCCCAGCCCGGCCCGGGGAGGAGGCTGGCCCTGGCGCCCCGAGACTCAGCCTGAGCGGCTCCCCCGCAGGCGCCCTCACCTCAGCCCTCCGGGGAGAGCGCGGCCCCGCCGGGGGTTCGGCCCCCGGAGCCTCCCGGGACCGGGCCCTAACCCTAGCCCTAGGCCTCGCGGGCCCCCTAACCCTAGCCCGCCCCCCGAGTCTGCCCCTAAGCCGACGCCTGAGCCGCCCCCGCGCATGGGCCCTCACCTCCGCCCTCCAGGGAGATCACGGCGCCGCCGTCGCTTCGGCCCTGGGGTCGTCCCCGGCGCGGGCCCTAACCCTAGCCCGGGCTCTGCCCCCATGGGGACCCCATTGCTGGGGGCGAGAACGCCAGGCACCTGGGGCCCGGGAGCGGGGCAGGGTGACTCGGCGTGGGACGTGGACCGTCCCCACGCCGTTGGCGAAGCCGGGCCGGAGCTGCACAGGGGGGTTCCGGAGGCCCCACCCCAGCCCGGCCCGGGGAGGAGGCTGGCCCTGGCGCCCCGAGACTCAGCCTGAGCGGCTCCCCCGCAGGCGCCCTCACCTCAGCCCTCCGGGGAGAGCGCGGCCCCGCCGGGGGTTCGGCCCCCGGAGCCTCCCGGGACCGGGCCCTAACCCTAGCCCTAGGCCTCGCGGGCCCCCTAACCCTAGCCCGCCCCCCGAGTCTGCCCCTAAGCCGACGCCTGAGCCGCCCCCGCGCATGGGCCCTCACCTCCGCCCTCCAGGGAGATCACGGCGCCGCCGTCGCTTCGGCCCTGGGGTCGTCCCCGGCGCGGGCCCTAACCCTAGCCCGGGCTCTGCCCCCATGGGGACCCCATTGCTGGGGGCGAGAACGCCAGGCACCTGGGGCCCGGGAGCGGGGCAGGGTGACTCGGCGTGGGACGTGGACCGTCCCCACGCCGTTGGCGAAGCCGGGCCGGAGCTGCACAGGGGGGTTCCGGAGGCCCCACCCCAGCCCGGCCCGGGGAGGAGGCTGGCCCTGGCGCCCCGAGACTCAGCCTGAGCGGCTCCCCCGCAGGCGCCCTCACCTCAGCCCTCCGGGGAGAGCGCGGCCCCGCCGGGGGTTCGGCCCCCGGAGCCTCCCGGGACCGGGCCCTAACCCTAGCCCTAGGCCTCGCGGGCCCCCTAACCCTAGCCCGCCCCCCGAGTCTGCCCCTAAGCCGACGCCTGAGCCGCCCCCGCGCATGGGCCCTCACCTCCGCCCTCCAGGGAGATCACGGCGCCGCCGTCGCTTCGGCCCTGGGGTCGTCCCCGGCGCGGGCCCTAACCCTAGCCCGGGCTCTGCCCCCATGGGGACCCCATTGCTGGGGGCGAGAACGCCAGGCACCTGGGGCCCGGGAGCGGGGCAGGGTGACTCGGCGTGGGACGTGGACCGTCCCCACGCCGTTGGCGAAGCCGGGCCGGAGCTGCACAGGGGGGTTCCGGAGGCCCCACCCCAGCCCGGCCCGGGGAGGAGGCTGGCCCTGGCGCCCCGAGACTCAGCCTGAGCGGCTCCCCCGCAGGCGCCCTCACCTCAGCCCTCCGGGGAGAGCGCGGCCCCGCCGGGGGTTCGGCCCCCGGAGCCTCCCGGGACCGGGCCCTAACCCTAGCCCTAGGCCTCGCGGGCCCCCTAACCCTAGCCCGCCCCCCGAGTCTGCCCCTAAGCCGACGCCTGAGCCGCCCCCGCGCATGGGCCCTCACCTCCGCCCTCCAGGGAGATCACGGCGCCGCCGTCGCTTCGGCCCTGGGGTCGTCCCCGGCGCGGGCCCTAACCCTAGCCCGGGCTCTGCCCCCATGGGGACCCCATTGCTGGGGGCGAGAACGCCAGGCACCTGGGGCCCGGGAGCGGGGCAGGGTGACTCGGCGTGGGACGTGGACCGTCCCCACGCCGTTGGCGAAGCCGGGCCGGAGCTGCACAGGGGGGTTCCGGAGGCCCCACCCCAGCCCGGCCCGGGGAGGAGGCTGGCCCTGGCGCCCCGAGACTCAGCCTGAGCGGCTCCCCCGCAGGCGCCCTCACCTCAGCCCTCCGGGGAGAGCGCGGCCCCGCCGGGGGTTCGGCCCCCGGAGCCTCCCGGGACCGGGCCCTAACCCTAGCCCTAGGCCTCGCGGGCCCCCTAACCCTAGCCCGCCCCCCGAGTCTGCCCCTAAGCCGACGCCTGAGCCGCCCCCGCGCATGGGCCCTCACCTCCGCCCTCCAGGGAGATCACGGCGCCGCCGTCGCTTCGGCCCTGGGGTCGTCCCCGGCGCGGGCCCTAACCCTAGCCCGGGCTCTGCCCCCATGGGGACCCCATTGCTGGGGGCGAGAACGCCAGGCACCTGGGGCCCGGGAGCGGGGCAGGGTGACTCGGCGTGGGACGTGGACCGTCCCCACGCCGTTGGCGAAGCCGGGCCGGAGCTGCACAGGGGGGTTCCGGAGGCCCCACCCCAGCCCGGCCCGGGGAGGAGGCTGGCCCTGGCGCCCCGAGACTCAGCCTGAGCGGCTCCCCCGCAGGCGCCCTCACCTCAGCCCTCCGGGGAGAGCGCGGCCCCGCCGGGGGTTCGGCCCCCGGAGCCTCCCGGGACCGGGCCCTAACCCTAGCCCTAGGCCTCGCGGGCCCCCTAACCCTAGCCCGCCCCCCGAGTCTGCCCCTAAGCCGACGCCTGAGCCGCCCCCGCGCATGGGCCCTCACCTCCGCCCTCCAGGGAGATCACGGCGCCGCCGTCGCTTCGGCCCTGGGGTCGTCCCCGGCGCGGGCCCTAACCCTAGCCCGGGCTCTGCCCCCATGGGGACCCCATTGCTGGGGGCGAGAACGCCAGGCACCTGGGGCCCGGGAGCGGGGCAGGGTGACTCGGCGTGGGACGTGGACCGTCCCCACGCCGTTGGCGAAGCCGGGCCGGAGCTGCACAGGGGGGTTCCGGAGGCCCCACCCCAGCCCGGCCCGGGGAGGAGGCTGGCCCTGGCGCCCCGAGACTCAGCCTGAGCGGCTCCCCCGCAGGCGCCCTCACCTCAGCCCTCCGGGGAGAGCGCGGCCCCGCCGGGGGTTCGGGCCCCCGGAGCCTCCCGGGACCGGGCCCTAACCCTAGCCCTAGGCCTCGCGGGCCCCCTAACCCTAGCCCGCCCCCCGAGTCTGCCCCTAAGCCGACGCCTGAGCCGCCCCCGCGCATGGGCCCTCACCTCCGCCCTCCAGGGAGATCACGGCGCCGCCGTCGCTTCGGCCCTGGGGTCGTCCCCGGCGCGGGCCCTAACCCTAGCCCGGGCTCTGCCCCCATGGGGACCCCATTGCTGGGGGCGAGAACGCCAGGCACCTGGGGCCCGGGAGCGGGGCAGGGTGACTCGGCGTGGGACGTGGACCGTCCCCACGCCGTTGGCGAAGCCGGGCCGGAGCTGCACAGGGGGGTTCCGGAGGCCCCACCCCAGCCCGGCCCGGGGAGGAGGCTGGCCCTGGCGCCCCGAGACTCAGCCTGAGCGGCTCCCCCGCAGGCGCCCTCACCTCAGCCCTCCGGGGAGAGCGCGGCCCCGCCGGGGGTTCGGCCCCCGGAGCCTCCCGGGACCGGGCCCTAACCCTAGCCCTAGGCCTCGCGGGCCCCCTAACCCTAGCCCGCCCCCCGAGTCTGCCCCTAAGCCGACGCCTGAGCCGCCCCCGCGCATGGGCCCTCACCTCCGCCCTCCAGGGAGATCACGGCGCCGCCGTCGCTTCGGCCCTGGGGTCGTCCCCGGCGCGGGCCCTAACCCTAGCCCGGGCTCTGCCCCCATGGGGACCCCATTGCTGGGGGCGAGAACGCCAGGCACCTGGGGCCCGGGAGCGGGGCAGGGTGACTCGGCGTGGGACGTGGACCGTCCCCACGCCGTTGGCGAAGCCGGGCCGGAGCTGCACAGGGGGGTTCCGGAGGCCCCACCCCAGCCCGGCCCGGGGAGGAGGCTGGCCCTGGCGCCCCGAGACTCAGCCTGAGCGGCTCCCCCGCAGGCGCCCTCACCTCAGCCCTCCGGGGAGAGCGCGGCCCCGCCGGGGGTTCGGCCCCCGGAGCCTCCCGGGACCGGGCCCTAACCCTAGCCCTAGGCCTCGCGGGCCCCCTAACCCTAGCCCGCCCCCCGAGTCTGCCCCTAAGCCGACGCCTGAGCCGCCCCCGCGCATGGGCCCTCACCTCCGCCCTCCAGGGAGATCACGGCGCCGCCGTCGCTTCGGCCCTGGGGTCGTCCCCGGCGCGGGCCCTAACCCTAGCCCGGGCTCTGCCCCCATGGGGACCCCATTGCTGGGGGCGAGAACGCCAGGCCTGGGGCCCGGGAGCGGGGCAGGGTGACTCGGCGTGGGACGTGGACCGTCCCCACGCCGTTGGCGAAGCCGGGCCGGAGCTGCACAGGGGGGTTCCGGAGGCCCCACCCCAGCCCGGCCCGGGGAGGAGGCTGGCCCTGGCGCCCCGAGACTCAGCCTGAGCGGCTCCCCCGCAGGCGCCCTCACCTCAGCCCTCCGGGGAGAGCGCGGCCCCGCCGGGGGTTCGGCCCCCGGAGCCTCCCGGGACCGGGCCCTAACCCTAGCCCTAGGCCTCGCGGGCCCCCTAACCCTAGCCCGCCCCCCGAGTCTGCCCCTAAGCCGACGCCTGAGCCGCCCCCGCGCATGGGCCCTCACCTCCGCCCTCCAGGGAGATCACGGCGCCGCCGTCGCTTCGGCCCTGGGGTCGTCCCCGGCGCGGGCCCTAACCCTAGCCCGGGCTCTGCCCCCATGGGGACCCCATTGCTGGGGGCGAGAACGCCAGGCACCTGGGGCCCGGGAGCGGGGCAGGGTGACTCGGCGTGGGACGTGGACCGTCCCCACGCCGTTGGCGAAGCCGGGCCGGAGCTGCACAGGGGGGTTCCGGAGGCCCCACCCCAGCCCGGCCCGGGGAGGAGGCTGGCCCTGGCGCCCCGAGACTCAGCCTGAGCGGCTCCCCCGCAGGCGCCCTCACCTCAGCCCTCCGGGGAGAGCGCGGCCCCGCCGGGGGTTCGGCCCCCGGAGCCTCCCGGGACCGGGCCCTAACCCTAGCCCTAGGCCTCGCGGGCCCCCTAACCCTAGCCCGCCCCCCGAGTCTGCCCCTAAGCCGACGCCTGAGCCGCCCCCGCGCATGGGCCCTCACCTCCGCCCTCCAGGGAGATCACGGCGCCGCCGTCGCTTCGGCCCTGGGGTCGTCCCCGGCGCGGGCCCTAACCCTAGCCCGGGCTCTGCCCCCATGGGGACCCCATTGCTGGGGGCGAGAACGCCAGGCACCTGGGGCCCGGGAGCGGGGCAGGGTGACTCGGCGTGGGACGTGGACCGTCCCCACGCCGTTGGCGAAGCCGGGCCGGAGCTGCACAGGGGGGTTCCGGAGGCCCCACCCCAGCCCGGCCCGGGGAGGAGGCTGGCCCTGGCGCCCCGAGACTCAGCCTGAGCGGCTCCCCCGCAGGCGCCCTCACCTCAGCCCTCCGGGGAGAGCGCGGCCCCGCCGGGGGTTCGGCCCCCGGAGCCTCCCGGGACCGGGCCCTAACCCTAGCCCTAGGCCTCGCGGGCCCCCTAACCCTAGCCCGCCCCCCGAGTCTGCCCCTAAGCCGACGCCTGAGCCGCCCCCGCGCATGGGCCCTCACCTCCGCCCTCCAGGGAGATCACGGCGCCGCCGTCGCTTCGGCCCTGGGGTCGTCCCCGGCGCGGGCCCTAACCCTAGCCCGGGCTCTGCCCCCATGGGGACCCCATTGCTGGGGGCGAGAACGCCAGGCACCTGGGGCCCGGGAGCGGGGCAGGGTGACTCGGCGTGGGACGTGGACCGTCCCCACGCCGTTGGCGAAGCCGGGCCGGAGCTGCACAGGGGGGTTCCGGAGGCCCCACCCCAGCCCGGCCCGGGGAGGAGGCTGGCCCTGGCGCCCCGAGACTCAGCCTGAGCGGCTCCCCCGCAGGCGCCCTCACCTCAGCCCTCCGGGGAGAGCGCGGCCCCGCCGGGGGTTCGGCCCCCGGAGCCTCCCGGGACCGGGCCCTAACCCTAGCCCTAGGCCTCGCGGGCCCCCTAACCCTAGCCCGCCCCCCGAGTCTGCCCCTAAGCCGACGCCTGAGCCGCCCCCGCGCATGGGCCCTCACCTCCGCCCTCCAGGGAGATCACGGCGCCGCCGTCGCTTCGGCCCTGGGGTCGTCCCCGGCGCGGGCCCTAACCCTAGCCCGGGCTCTGCCCCCATGGGGACCCCATTGCTGGGGGCGAGAACGCCAGGCACCTGGGGCCCGGGAGCGGGGCAGGGTGACTCGGCGTGGGACGTGGACCGTCCCCACGCCGTTGGCGAAGCCGGGCCGGAGCTGCACAGGGGGGTTCCGGAGGCCCCACCCCAGCCCGGCCCGGGGAGGAGGCTGGCCCTGGCGCCCCGAGACTCAGCCTGAGCGGCTCCCCCGCAGGCGCCCTCACCTCAGCCCTCCGGGGAGAGCGCGGCCCCGCCGGGGGTTCGGCCCCCGGAGCCTCCCGGGACCGGGCCCTAACCCTAGCCCTAGGCCTCGCGGGCCCCCTAACCCTAGCCCGCCCCCCGAGTCTGCCCCTAAGCCGACGCCTGAGCCGCCCCCGCGCATGGGCCCTCACCTCCGCCCTCCAGGGAGATCACGGCGCCGCCGTCGCTTCGGCCCTGGGGTCGTCCCCGGCGCGGGCCCTAACCCTAGCCCGGGCTCTGCCCCCATGGGGACCCCATTGCTGGGGGCGAGAACGCCAGGCACCTGGGGCCCGGGAGCGGGGCAGGGTGACTCGGCGTGGGACGTGGACCGTCCCCACGCCGTTGGCGAAGCCGGGCCGGAGCTGCACAGGGGGGTTCCGGAGGCCCCACCCCAGCCCGGCCCGGGGAGGAGGCTGGCCCTGGCGCCCCGAGACTCAGCCTGAGCGGCTCCCCCGCAGGCGCCCTCACCTCAGCCCTCCGGGGAGAGCGCGGCCCCGCCGGGGGTTCGGCCCCCGGAGCCTCCCGGGACCGGGCCCTAACCCTAGCCCTAGGCCTCGCGGGCCCCCTAACCCTAGCCCGCCCCCCGAGTCTGCCCCTAAGCCGACGCCTGAGCCGCCCCCGCGCATGGGCCCTCACCTCCGCCCTCCAGGGAGATCACGGCGCCGCCGTCGCTTCGGCCCTGGGGTCGTCCCCGGCGCGGGCCCTAACCCTAGCCCGGGCTCTGCCCCCATGGGGACCCCATTGCTGGGGGCGAGAACGCCAGGCACCTGGGGCCCGGGAGCGGGGCAGGGTGACTCGGCGTGGGACGTGGACCGTCCCCACGCCGTTGGCGAAGCCGGGCCGGAGCTGCACAGGGGGGTTCCGGAGGCCCCACCCCAGCCCGGCCCGGGGAGGAGGCTGGCCCTGGCGCCCCGAGACTCAGCCTGAGCGGCTCCCCCGCAGGCGCCCTCACCTCAGCCCTCCGGGGAGAGCGCGGCCCCGCCGGGGGTTCGGCCCCCGGAGCCTCCCGGGACCGGGCCCTAACCCTAGCCCTAGGCCTCGCGGGCCCCCTAACCCTAGCCCGCCCCCCGAGTCTGCCCCTAAGCCGACGCCTGAGCCGCCCCCGCGCATGGGCCCTCACCTCCGCCCTCCAGGGAGATCACGGCGCCGCCGTCGCTTCGGCCCTGGGGTCGTCCCCGGCGCGGGCCCTAACCCTAGCCCGGGCTCTGCCCCCATGGGGACCCCATTGCTGGGGGCGAGAACGCCAGGCACCTGGGGCCCGGGAGCGGGGCAGGGTGACTCGGCGTGGGACGTGGACCGTCCCCACGCCGTTGGCGAAGCCGGGCCGGAGCTGCACAGGGGGGTTCCGGAGGCCCCACCCCAGCCCGGCCCGGGGAGGAGGCTGGCCCTGGCGCCCCGAGACTCAGCCTGAGCGGCTCCCCCGCAGGCGCCCTCACCTCAGCCCTCCGGGGAGAGCGCGGCCCCGCCGGGGGTTCGGCCCCCGGAGCCTCCCGGGACCGGGCCCTAACCCTAGCCCTAGGCCTCGCGGGCCCCCTAACCCTAGCCCGCCCCCCGAGTCTGCCCCTAAGCCGACGCCTGAGCCGCCCCCGCGCATGGGCCCTCACCTCCGCCCTCCAGGGAGATCACGGCGCCGCCGTCGCTTCGGCCCTGGGGTCGTCCCCGGCGCGGGCCCTAACCCTAGCCCGGGCTCTGCCCCCATGGGGACCCCATTGCTGGGGGCGAGAACGCCAGGCACCTGGGGCCCGGGAGCGGGGCAGGGTGACTCGGCGTGGGACGTGGACCGTCCCCACGCCGTTGGCGAAGCCGGGCCGGAGCTGCACAGGGGGGTTCCGGAGGCCCCACCCCAGCCCGGCCCGGGGAGGAGGCTGGCCCTGGCGCCCCGAGACTCAGCCTGAGCGGCTCCCCCGCAGGCGCCCTCACCTCAGCCCTCCGGGGAGAGCGCGGCCCCGCCGGGGGTTCGGCCCCCGGAGCCTCCCGGGACCGGGCCCTAACCCTAGCCCTAGGCCTCGCGGGCCCCCTAACCCTAGCCCGCCCCCCGAGTCTGCCCCTAAGCCGACGCCTGAGCCGCCCCCGCGCATGGGCCCTCACCTCCGCCCTCCAGGGAGATCACGGCGCCGCCGTCGCTTCGGCCCTGGGGTCGTCCCCGGCGCGGGCCCTAACCCTAGCCCGGGCTCTGCCCCCATGGGGACCCCATTGCTGGGGGCGAGAACGCCAGGCACCTGGGGCCCGGGAGCGGGGCAGGGTGACTCGGCGTGGGACGTGGACCGTCCCCACGCCGTTGGCGAAGCCGGGCCGGAGCTGCACAGGGGGGTTCCGGAGGCCCCACCCCAGCCCGGCCCGGGGAGGAGGCTGGCCCTGGCGCCCCGAGACTCAGCCTGAGCGGCTCCCCCGCAGGCGCCCTCACCTCAGCCCTCCGGGGAGAGCGCGGCCCCGCCGGGGGTTCGGCCCCCGGAGCCTCCCGGGACCGGGCCCTAACCCTAGCCCTAGGCCTCGCGGGCCCCCTAACCCTAGCCCGCCCCCCGAGTCTGCCCCTAAGCCGACGCCTGAGCCGCCCCCGCGCATGGGCCCTCACCTCCGCCCTCCAGGGAGATCACGGCGCCGCCGTCGCTTCGGCCCTGGGGTCGTCCCCGGCGCGGGCCCTAACCCTAGCCCGGGCTCTGCCCCCATGGGGACCCCATTGCTGGGGGCGAGAACGCCAGGCACCTGGGGCCCGGGAGCGGGGCAGGGTGACTCGGCGTGGGACGTGGACCGTCCCCACGCCGTTGGCGAAGCCGGGCCGGAGCTGCACAGGGGGGTTCCGGAGGCCCCACCCCAGCCCGGCCCGGGGAGGAGGCTGGCCCTGGCGCCCCGAGACTCAGCCTGAGCGGCTCCCCCGCAGGCGCCCTCACCTCAGCCCTCCGGGGAGAGCGCGGCCCCGCCGGGGGTTCGGCCCCCGGAGCCTCCCGGGACCGGGCCCTAACCCTAGCCCTAGGCCTCGCGGGCCCCCTAACCCTAGCCCGCCCCCCGAGTCTGCCCCTAAGCCGACGCCTGAGCCGCCCCCGCGCATGGGCCCTCACCTCCGCCCTCCAGGGAGATCACGGCGCCGCCGTCGCTTCGGCCCTGGGGTCGTCCCCGGCGCGGGCCCTAACCCTAGCCCGGGCTCTGCCCCCATGGGGACCCCATTGCTGGGGGCGAGAACGCCAGGCACCTGGGGCCCGGGAGCGGGGCAGGGTGACTCGGCGTGGGACGTGGACCGTCCCCACGCCGTTGGCGAAGCCGGGCCGGAGCTGCACAGGGGGGTTCCGGAGGCCCCACCCCAGCCCGGCCCGGGGAGGAGGCTGGCCCTGGCGCCCCGAGACTCAGCCTGAGCGGCTCCCCCGCAGGCGCCCTCACCTCAGCCCTCCGGGGAGAGCGCGGCCCCGCCGGGGGTTCGGCCCCCGGAGCCTCCCGGGACCGGGCCCTAACCCTAGCCCTAGGCCTCGCGGGCCCCCTAACCCTAGCCCGCCCCCCGAGTCTGCCCCTAAGCCGACGCCTGAGCCGCCCCCGCGCATGGGCCCTCACCTCCGCCCTCCAGGGAGATCACGGCGCCGCCGTCGCTTCGGCCCTGGGGTCGTCCCCGGCGCGGGCCCTAACCCTAGCCCGGGCTCTGCCCCCATGGGGACCCCATTGCTGGGGGCGAGAACGCCAGGCACCTGGGGCCCGGGAGCGGGGCAGGGTGACTCGGCGTGGGACGTGGACCGTCCCCACGCCGTTGGCGAAGCCGGGCCGGAGCTGCACAGGGGGGTTCCGGAGGCCCCACCCCAGCCCGGCCCGGGGAGGAGGCTGGCCCTGGCGCCCCGAGACTCAGCCTGAGCGGCTCCCCCGCAGGCGCCCTCACCTCAGCCCTCCGGGGAGAGCGCGGCCCCGCCGGGGGTTCGGCCCCCGGAGCCTCCCGGGACCGGGCCCTAACCCTAGCCCTAGGCCTCGCGGGCCCCCTAACCCTAGCCCGCCCCCCGAGTCTGCCCCTAAGCCGACGCCTGAGCCGCCCCCGCGCATGGGCCCTCACCTCCGCCCTCCAGGGAGATCACGGCGCCGCCGTCGCTTCGGCCCTGGGGTCGTCCCCGGCGCGGGCCCTAACCCTAGCCCGGGCTCTGCCCCCATGGGGACCCCATTGCTGGGGGCGAGAACGCCAGGCACCTGGGGCCCGGGAGCGGGGCAGGGTGACTCGGCGTGGGACGTGGACCGTCCCCACGCCGTTGGCGAAGCCGGGCCGGAGCTGCACAGGGGGGTTCCGGAGGCCCCACCCCAGCCCGGCCCGGGGAGGAGGCTGGCCCTGGCGCCCCGAGACTCAGCCTGAGCGGCTCCCCCGCAGGCGCCCTCACCTCAGCCCTCCGGGGAGAGCGCGGCCCCGCCGGGGGTTCGGCCCCCGGAGCCTCCCGGGACCGGGCCCTAACCCTAGCCCTAGGCCTCGCGGGCCCCCTAACCCTAGCCCGCCCCCCGAGTCTGCCCCTAAGCCGACGCCTGAGCCGCCCCCGCGCATGGGCCCTCACCTCCGCCCTCCAGGGAGATCACGGCGCCGCCGTCGCTTCGGCCCTGGGGTCGTCCCCGGCGCGGGCCCTAACCCTAGCCCGGGCTCTGCCCCCATGGGGACCCCATTGCTGGGGGCGAGAACGCCAGGCACCTGGGGCCCGGGAGCGGGGCAGGGTGACTCGGCGTGGGACGTGGACCGTCCCCACGCCGTTGGCGAAGCCGGGCCGGAGCTGCACAGGGGGGTTCCGGAGGCCCCACCCCAGCCCGGCCCGGGGAGGAGGCTGGCCCTGGCGCCCCGAGACTCAGCCTGAGCGGCTCCCCCGCAGGCGCCCTCACCTCAGCCCTCCGGGGAGAGCGCGGCCCCGCCGGGGGTTCGGCCCCCGGAGCCTCCCGGGACCGGGCCCTAACCCTAGCCCTAGCCTCGCGGGCCCCCTAACCCTAGCCCGCCCCCCGAGTCTGCCCCTAAGCCGACGCCTGAGCCGCCCCCGCGCATGGGCCCTCACCTCCGCCCTCCAGGGAGATCACGGCGCCGCCGTCGCTTCGGCCCTGGGGTCGTCCCCGGCGCGGGCCCTAACCCTAGCCCGGGCTCTGCCCCCATGGGGACCCCATTGCTGGGGGCGAGAACGCCAGGCACCTGGGGCCCGGGAGCGGGGCAGGGTGACTCGGCGTGGGACGTGGACCGTCCCCACGCCGTTGGCGAAGCCGGGCCGGAGCTGCACAGGGGGGTTCCGGAGGCCCCACCCCAGCCCGGCCCGGGGAGGAGGCTGGCCCTGGCGCCCCGAGACTCAGCCTGAGCGGCTCCCCCGCAGGCGCCCTCACCTCAGCCCTCCGGGGAGAGCGCGGCCCCGCCGGGGGTTCGGCCCCCGGAGCCTCCCGGGACCGGGCCCTAACCCTAGCCCTAGGCCTCGCGGGCCCCCTAACCCTAGCCCGCCCCCCGAGTCTGCCCCTAAGCCGACGCCTGAGCCGCCCCCGCGCATGGGCCCTCACCTCCGCCCTCCAGGGAGATCACGGCGCCGCCGTCGCTTCGGCCCTGGGGTCGTCCCCGGCGCGGGCCCTAACCCTAGCCCGGGCTCTGCCCCCATGGGGACCCCATTGCTGGGGGCGAGAACGCCAGGCACCTGGGGCCCGGGAGCGGGGCAGGGTGACTCGGCGTGGGACGTGGACCGTCCCCACGCCGTTGGCGAAGCCGGGCCGGAGCTGCACAGGGGGGTTCCGGAGGCCCCACCCCAGCCCGGCCCGGGGAGGAGGCTGGCCCTGGCGCCCCGAGACTCAGCCTGAGCGGCTCCCCCGCAGGCGCCCTCACCTCAGCCCTCCGGGGAGAGCGCGGCCCCGCCGGGGGTTCGGCCCCCGGAGCCTCCCGGGACCGGGCCCTAACCCTAGCCCTAGGCCTCGCGGGCCCCCTAACCCTAGCCCGCCCCCCGAGTCTGCCCCTAAGCCGACGCCTGAGCCGCCCCCGCGCATGGGCCCTCACCTCCGCCCTCCAGGGAGATCACGGCGCCGCCGTCGCTTCGGCCCTGGGGTCGTCCCCGGCGCGGGCCCTAACCCTAGCCCGGGCTCTGCCCCCATGGGGACCCCATTGCTGGGGGCGAGAACGCCAGGCACCTGGGGCCCGGGAGCGGGGCAGGGTGACTCGGCGTGGGACGTGGACCGTCCCCACGCCGTTGGCGAAGCCGGGCCGGAGCTGCACAGGGGGGTTCCGGAGGCCCCACCCCAGCCCGGCCCGGGGAGGAGGCTGGCCCTGGCGCCCCGAGACTCAGCCTGAGCGGCTCCCCCGCAGGCGCCCTCACCTCAGCCCTCCGGGGAGAGCGCGGCCCCGCCGGGGGTTCGGCCCCCGGAGCCTCCCGGGACCGGGCCCTAACCCTAGCCCTAGGCCTCGCGGGCCCCCTAACCCTAGCCCGCCCCCCGAGTCTGCCCCTAAGCCGACGCCTGAGCCGCCCCCGCGCATGGGCCCTCACCTCCGCCCTCCAGGGAGATCACGGCGCCGCCGTCGCTTCGGCCCTGGGGTCGTCCCCGGCGCGGGCCCTAACCCTAGCCCGGGCTCTGCCCCCATGGGGACCCCATTGCTGGGGGCGAGAACGCCAGGCACCTGGGGCCCGGGAGCGGGGCAGGGTGACTCGGCGTGGGACGTGGACCGTCCCCACGCCGTTGGCGAAGCCGGGCCGGAGCTGCACAGGGGGGTTCCGGAGGCCCCACCCCAGCCCGGCCCGGGGAGGAGGCTGGCCCTGGCGCCCCGAGACTCAGCCTGAGCGGCTCCCCCGCAGGCGCCCTCACCTCAGCCCTCCGGGGAGAGCGCGGCCCCGCCGGGGGTTCGGCCCCCGGAGCCTCCCGGGACCGGGCCCTAACCCTAGCCCTAGGCCTCGCGGGCCCCCTAACCCTAGCCCGCCCCCCGAGTCTGCCCCTAAGCCGACGCCTGAGCCGCCCCCGCGCATGGGCCCTCACCTCCGCCCTCCAGGGAGATCACGGCGCCGCCGTCGCTTCGGCCCTGGGGTCGTCCCCGGCGCGGGCCCTAACCCTAGCCCGGGCTCTGCCCCCATGGGGACCCCATTGCTGGGGGCGAGAACGCCAGGCACCTGGGGCCCGGGAGCGGGGCAGGGTGACTCGGCGTGGGACGTGGACCGTCCCCACGCCGTTGGCGAAGCCGGGCCGGAGCTGCACAGGGGGGTTCCGGAGGCCCCACCCCAGCCCGGCCCGGGGAGGAGGCTGGCCCTGGCGCCCCGAGACTCAGCCTGAGCGGCTCCCCCGCAGGCGCCCTCACCTCAGCCCTCCGGGGAGAGCGCGGCCCCGCCGGGGGTTCGGCCCCCGGAGCCTCCCGGGACCGGGCCCTAACCCTAGCCCTAGGCCTCGCGGGCCCCCTAACCCTAGCCCGCCCCCCGAGTCTGCCCCTAAGCCGACGCCTGAGCCGCCCCCGCGCATGGGCCCTCACCTCCGCCCTCCAGGGAGATCACGGCGCCGCCGTCGCTTCGGCCCTGGGGTCGTCCCCGGCGCGGGCCCTAACCCTAGCCCGGGCTCTGCCCCCATGGGGACCCCATTGCTGGGGGCGAGAACGCCAGGCACCTGGGGCCCGGGAGCGGGGCAGGGTGACTCGGCGTGGGACGTGGACCGTCCCCACGCCGTTGGCGAAGCCGGGCCGGAGCTGCACAGGGGGGTTCCGGAGGCCCCACCCCAGCCCGGCCCGGGGAGGAGGCTGGCCCTGGCGCCCCGAGACTCAGCCTGAGCGGCTCCCCCGCAGGCGCCCTCACCTCAGCCCTCCGGGGAGAGCGCGGCCCCGCCGGGGGTTCGGCCCCCGGAGCCTCCCGGGACCGGGCCCTAACCCTAGCCCTAGGCCTCGCGGGCCCCCTAACCCTAGCCCGCCCCCCGAGTCTGCCCCTAAGCCGACGCCTGAGCCGCCCCCGCGCATGGGCCCTCACCTCCGCCCTCCAGGGAGATCACGGCGCCGCCGTCGCTTCGGCCCTGGGGTCGTCCCCGGCGCGGGCCCTAACCCTAGCCCGGGCTCTGCCCCCATGGGGACCCCATTGCTGGGGGCGAGAACGCCAGGCACCTGGGGCCCGGGAGCGGGGCAGGGTGACTCGGCGTGGGACGTGGACCGTCCCCACGCCGTTGGCGAAGCCGGGCCGGAGCTGCACAGGGGGGTTCCGGAGGCCCCACCCCAGCCCGGCCCGGGGAGGAGGCTGGCCCTGGCGCCCCGAGACTCAGCCTGAGCGGCTCCCCCGCAGGCGCCCTCACCTCAGCCCTCCGGGGAGAGCGCGGCCCCGCCGGGGGTTCGGCCCCCGGAGCCTCCCGGGACCGGGCCCTAACCCTAGCCCTAGGCCTCGCGGGCCCCCTAACCCTAGCCCGCCCCCCGAGTCTGCCCCTAAGCCGACGCCTGAGCCGCCCCCGCGCATGGGCCCTCACCTCCGCCCTCCAGGGAGATCACGGCGCCGCCGTCGCTTCGGCCCTGGGGTCGTCCCCGGCGCGGGCCCTAACCCTAGCCCGGGCTCTGCCCCCATGGGGACCCCATTGCTGGGGGCGAGAACGCCAGGCACCTGGGGCCCGGGAGCGGGGCAGGGTGACTCGGCGTGGGACGTGGACCGTCCCCACGCCGTTGGCGAAGCCGGGCCGGAGCTGCACAGGGGGGTTCCGGAGGCCCCACCCCAGCCCGGCCCGGGGAGGAGGCTGGCCCTGGCGCCCCGAGACTCAGCCTGAGCGGCTCCCCCGCAGGCGCCCTCACCTCAGCCCTCCGGGGAGAGCGCGGCCCCGCCGGGGGTTCGGCCCCCGGAGCCTCCCGGGACCGGGCCCTAACCCTAGCCCTAGGCCTCGCGGGCCCCCTAACCCTAGCCCGCCCCCCGAGTCTGCCCCTAAGCCGACGCCTGAGCCGCCCCCGCGCATGGGCCCTCACCTCCGCCCTCCAGGGAGATCACGGCGCCGCCGTCGCTTCGGCCCTGGGGTCGTCCCCGGCGCGGGCCCTAACCCTAGCCCGGGCTCTGCCCCCATGGGGACCCCATTGCTGGGGGCGAGAACGCCAGGCACCTGGGGCCCGGGAGCGGGGCAGGGTGACTCGGCGTGGGACGTGGACCGTCCCCACGCCGTTGGCGAAGCCGGGCCGGAGCTGCACAGGGGGGTTCCGGAGGCCCCACCCCAGCCCGGCCCGGGGAGGAGGCTGGCCCTGGCGCCCCGAGACTCAGCCTGAGCGGCTCCCCCGCAGGCGCCCTCACCTCAGCCCTCCGGGGAGAGCGCGGCCCCGCCGGGGGTTCGGCCCCCGGAGCCTCCCGGGACCGGGCCCTAACCCTAGCCCTAGGCCTCGCGGGCCCCCTAACCCTAGCCCGCCCCCCGAGTCTGCCCCTAAGCCGACGCCTGAGCCGCCCCCGCGCATGGGCCCTCACCTCCGCCCTCCAGGGAGATCACGGCGCCGCCGTCGCTTCGGCCCTGGGGTCGTCCCCGGCGCGGGCCCTAACCCTAGCCCGGGCTCTGCCCCCATGGGGACCCCATTGCTGGGGGCGAGAACGCCAGGCACCTGGGGCCCGGGAGCGGGGCAGGGTGACTCGGCGTGGGACGTGGACCGTCCCCACGCCGTTGGCGAAGCCGGGCCGGAGCTGCACAGGGGGGTTCCGGAGGCCCCACCCCAGCCCGGCCCGGGGAGGAGGCTGGCCCTGGCGCCCCGAGACTCAGCCTGAGCGGCTCCCCCGCAGGCGCCCTCACCTCAGCCCTCCGGGGAGAGCGCGGCCCCGCCGGGGGTTCGGCCCCCGGAGCCTCCCGGGACCGGGCCCTAACCCTAGCCCTAGGCCTCGCGGGCCCCCTAACCCTAGCCCGCCCCCCGAGTCTGCCCCTAAGCCGACGCCTGAGCCGCCCCCGCGCATGGGCCCTCACCTCCGCCCTCCAGGGAGATCACGGCGCCGCCGTCGCTTCGGCCCTGGGGTCGTCCCCGGCGCGGGCCCTAACCCTAGCCCGGGCTCTGCCCCCATGGGGACCCCATTGCTGGGGGCGAGAACGCCAGGCACCTGGGGCCCGGGAGCGGGGCAGGGTGACTCGGCGTGGGACGTGGACCGTCCCCACGCCGTTGGCGAAGCCGGGCCGGAGCTGCACAGGGGGGTTCCGGAGGCCCCACCCCAGCCCGGCCCGGGGAGGAGGCTGGCCCTGGCGCCCCGAGACTCAGCCTGAGCGGCTCCCCCGCAGGCGCCCTCACCTCAGCCCTCCGGGGAGAGCGCGGCCCCGCCGGGGGTTCGGCCCCCGGAGCCTCCCGGGACCGGGCCCTAACCCTAGCCCTAGGCCTCGCGGGCCCCCTAACCCTAGCCCGCCCCCCGAGTCTGCCCCTAAGCCGACGCCTGAGCCGCCCCCGCGCATGGGCCCTCACCTCCGCCCTCCAGGGAGATCACGGCGCCGCCGTCGCTTCGGCCCTGGGGTCGTCCCCGGCGCGGGCCCTAACCCTAGCCCGGGCTCTGCCCCCATGGGGACCCCATTGCTGGGGGCGAGAACGCCAGGCACCTGGGGCCCGGGAGCGGGGCAGGGTGACTCGGCGTGGGACGTGGACCGTCCCCACGCCGTTGGCGAAGCCGGGCCGGAGCTGCACAGGGGGGTTCCGGAGGCCCCACCCCAGCCCGGCCCGGGGAGGAGGCTGGCCCTGGCGCCCCGAGACTCAGCCTGAGCGGCTCCCCCGCAGGCGCCCTCACCTCAGCCCTCCGGGGAGAGCGCGGCCCCGCCGGGGGTTCGGCCCCCGGAGCCTCCCGGGACCGGGCCCTAACCCTAGCCCTAGGCCTCGCGGGCCCCCTAACCCTAGCCCGCCCCCCGAGTCTGCCCCTAAGCCGACGCCTGAGCCGCCCCCGCGCATGGGCCCTCACCTCCGCCCTCCAGGGAGATCACGGCGCCGCCGTCGCTTCGGCCCTGGGGTCGTCCCCGGCGCGGGCCCTAACCCTAGCCCGGGCTCTGCCCCCATGGGGACCCCATTGCTGGGGGCGAGAACGCCAGGCACCTGGGGCCCGGGAGCGGGGCAGGGTGACTCGGCGTGGGACGTGGACCGTCCCCACGCCGTTGGCGAAGCCGGGCCGGAGCTGCACAGGGGGGTTCCGGAGGCCCCACCCCAGCCCGGCCCGGGGAGGAGGCTGGCCCTGGCGCCCCGAGACTCAGCCTGAGCGGCTCCCCCGCAGGCGCCCTCACCTCAGCCCTCCGGGGAGAGCGCGGCCCCGCCGGGGGTTCGGCCCCCGGAGCCTCCCGGGACCGGGCCCTAACCCTAGCCCTAGGCCTCGCGGGCCCCCTAACCCTAGCCCGCCCCCCGAGTCTGCCCCTAAGCCGACGCCTGAGCCGCCCCCGCGCATGGGCCCTCACCTCCGCCCTCCAGGGAGATCACGGCGCCGCCGTCGCTTCGGCCCTGGGGTCGTCCCCGGCGCGGGCCCTAACCCTAGCCCGGGCTCTGCCCCCATGGGGACCCCATTGCTGGGGGCGAGAACGCCAGGCACCTGGGGCCCGGGAGCGGGGCAGGGTGACTCGGCGTGGGACGTGGACCGTCCCCACGCCGTTGGCGAAGCCGGGCCGGAGCTGCACAGGGGGGTTCCGGAGGCCCCACCCCAGCCCGGCCCGGGGAGGAGGCTGGCCCTGGCGCCCCGAGACTCAGCCTGAGCGGCTCCCCCGCAGGCGCCCTCACCTCAGCCCTCCGGGGAGAGCGCGGCCCCGCCGGGGGTTCGGCCCCCGGAGCCTCCCGGGACCGGGCCCTAACCCTAGCCCTAGGCCTCGCGGGCCCCCTAACCCTAGCCCGCCCCCCGAGTCTGCCCCTAAGCCGACGCCTGAGCCGCCCCCGCGCATGGGCCCTCACCTCCGCCCTCCAGGGAGATCACGGCGCCGCCGTCGCTTCGGCCCTGGGGTCGTCCCCGGCGCGGGCCCTAACCCTAGCCCGGGCTCTGCCCCCATGGGGACCCCATTGCTGGGGGCGAGAACGCCAGGCACCTGGGGCCCGGGAGCGGGGCAGGGTGACTCGGCGTGGGACGTGGACCGTCCCCACGCCGTTGGCGAAGCCGGGCCGGAGCTGCACAGGGGGGTTCCGGAGGCCCCACCCCAGCCCGGCCCGGGGAGGAGGCTGGCCCTGGCGCCCCGAGACTCAGCCTGAGCGGCTCCCCCGCAGGCGCCCTCACCTCAGCCCTCCGGGGAGAGCGCGGCCCCGCCGGGGGTTCGGCCCCCGGAGCCTCCCGGGACCGGGCCCTAACCCTAGCCCTAGGCCTCGCGGGCCCCCTAACCCTAGCCCGCCCCCCGAGTCTGCCCCTAAGCCGACGCCTGAGCCGCCCCCGCGCATGGGCCCTCACCTCCGCCCTCCAGGGAGATCACGGCGCCGCCGTCGCTTCGGCCCTGGGGTCGTCCCCGGCGCGGGCCCTAACCCTAGCCCGGGCTCTGCCCCCATGGGGACCCCATTGCTGGGGGCGAGAACGCCAGGCACCTGGGGCCCGGGAGCGGGGCAGGGTGACTCGGCGTGGGACGTGGACCGTCCCCACGCCGTTGGCGAAGCCGGGCCGGAGCTGCACAGGGGGGTTCCGGAGGCCCCACCCCAGCCCGGCCCGGGGAGGAGGCTGGCCCTGGCGCCCCGAGACTCAGCCTGAGCGGCTCCCCCGCAGGCGCCCTCACCTCAGCCCTCCGGGGAGAGCGCGGCCCCGCCGGGGGTTCGGCCCCCGGAGCCTCCCGGGACCGGGCCCTAACCCTAGCCCTAGGCCTCGCGGGCCCCCTAACCCTAGCCCGCCCCCCGAGTCTGCCCCTAAGCCGACGCCTGAGCCGCCCCCGCGCATGGGCCCTCACCTCCGCCCTCCAGGGAGATCACGGCGCCGCCGTCGCTTCGGCCCTGGGGTCGTCCCCGGCGCGGGCCCTAACCCTAGCCCGGGCTCTGCCCCCATGGGGACCCCATTGCTGGGGGCGAGAACGCCAGGCACCTGGGGCCCGGGAGCGGGGCAGGGTGACTCGGCGTGGGACGTGGACCGTCCCCACGCCGTTGGCGAAGCCGGGCCGGAGCTGCACAGGGGGGTTCCGGAGGCCCCACCCCAGCCCGGCCCGGGGAGGAGGCTGGCCCTGGCGCCCCGAGACTCAGCCTGAGCGGCTCCCCCGCAGGCGCCCTCACCTCAGCCCTCCGGGGAGAGCGCGGCCCCGCCGGGGGTTCGGCCCCCGGAGCCTCCCGGGACCGGGCCCTAACCCTAGCCCTAGGCCTCGCGGGCCCCCTAACCCTAGCCCGCCCCCCGAGTCTGCCCCTAAGCCGACGCCTGAGCCGCCCCCGCGCATGGGCCCTCACCTCCGCCCTCCAGGGAGATCACGGCGCCGCCGTCGCTTCGGCCCTGGGGTCGTCCCCGGCGCGGGCCCTAACCCTAGCCCGGGCTCTGCCCCCATGGGGACCCCATTGCTGGGGGCGAGAACGCCAGGCACCTGGGGCCCGGGAGCGGGGCAGGGTGACTCGGCGTGGGACGTGGACCGTCCCCACGCCGTTGGCGAAGCCGGGCCGGAGCTGCACAGGGGGGTTCCGGAGGCCCCACCCCAGCCCGGCCCGGGGAGGAGGCTGGCCCTGGCGCCCCGAGACTCAGCCTGAGCGGCTCCCCCGCAGGCGCCCTCACCTCAGCCCTCCGGGGAGAGCGCGGCCCCGCCGGGGGTTCGGCCCCCGGAGCCTCCCGGGACCGGGCCCTAACCCTAGCCCTAGGCCTCGCGGGCCCCCTAACCCTAGCCCGCCCCCCGAGTCTGCCCCTAAGCCGACGCCTGAGCCGCCCCCGCGCATGGGCCCTCACCTCCGCCCTCCAGGGAGATCACGGCGCCGCCGTCGCTTCGGCCCTGGGGTCGTCCCCGGCGCGGGCCCTAACCCTAGCCCGGGCTCTGCCCCCATGGGGACCCCATTGCTGGGGGCGAGAACGCCAGGCACCTGGGGCCCGGGAGCGGGGCAGGGTGACTCGGCGTGGGACGTGGACCGTCCCCACGCCGTTGGCGAAGCCGGGCCGGAGCTGCACAGGGGGGTTCCGGAGGCCCCACCCCAGCCCGGCCCGGGGAGGAGGCTGGCCCTGGCGCCCCGAGACTCAGCCTGAGCGGCTCCCCCGCAGGCGCCCTCACCTCAGCCCTCCGGGGAGAGCGCGGCCCCGCCGGGGGTTCGGCCCCCGGAGCCTCCCGGGACCGGGCCCTAACCCTAGCCCTAGGCCTCGCGGGCCCCCTAACCCTAGCCCGCCCCCCGAGTCTGCCCCTAAGCCGACGCCTGAGCCGCCCCCGCGCATGGGCCCTCACCTCCGCCCTCCAGGGAGATCACGGCGCCGCCGTCGCTTCGGCCCTGGGGTCGTCCCCGGCGCGGGCCCTAACCCTAGCCCGGGCTCTGCCCCCATGGGGACCCCATTGCTGGGGGCGAGAACGCCAGGCACCTGGGGCCCGGGAGCGGGGCAGGGTGACTCGGCGTGGGACGTGGACCGTCCCCACGCCGTTGGCGAAGCCGGGCCGGAGCTGCACAGGGGGGTTCCGGAGGCCCCACCCCAGCCCGGCCCGGGGAGGAGGCTGGCCCTGGCGCCCCGAGACTCAGCCTGAGCGGCTCCCCCGCAGGCGCCCTCACCTCAGCCCTCCGGGGAGAGCGCGGCCCCGCCGGGGGTTCGGCCCCCGGAGCCTCCCGGGACCGGGCCCTAACCCTAGCCCTAGGCCTCGCGGGCCCCCTAACCCTAGCCCGCCCCCCGAGTCTGCCCCTAAGCCGACGCCTGAGCCGCCCCCGCGCATGGGCCCTCACCTCCGCCCTCCAGGGAGATCACGGCGCCGCCGTCGCTTCGGCCCTGGGGTCGTCCCCGGCGCGGGCCCTAACCCTAGCCCGGGCTCTGCCCCCATGGGGACCCCATTGCTGGGGGCGAGAACGCCAGGCACCTGGGGCCCGGGAGCGGGGCAGGGTGACTCGGCGTGGGACGTGGACCGTCCCCACGCCGTTGGCGAAGCCGGGCCGGAGCTGCACAGGGGGGTTCCGGAGGCCCCACCCCAGCCCGGCCCGGGGAGGAGGCTGGCCCTGGCGCCCCGAGACTCAGCCTGAGCGGCTCCCCCGCAGGCGCCCTCACCTCAGCCCTCCGGGGAGAGCGCGGCCCCGCCGGGGGTTCGGCCCCCGGAGCCTCCCGGGACCGGGCCCTAACCCTAGCCCTAGGCCTCGCGGGCCCCCTAACCCTAGCCCGCCCCCCGAGTCTGCCCCTAAGCCGACGCCTGAGCCGCCCCCGCGCATGGGCCCTCACCTCCGCCCTCCAGGGAGATCACGGCGCCGCCGTCGCTTCGGCCCTGGGGTCGTCCCCGGCGCGGGCCCTAACCCTAGCCCGGGCTCTGCCCCCATGGGGACCCCATTGCTGGGGGCGAGAACGCCAGGCACCTGGGGCCCGGGAGCGGGGCAGGGTGACTCGGCGTGGGACGTGGACCGTCCCCACGCCGTTGGCGAAGCCGGGCCGGAGCTGCACAGGGGGGTTCCGGAGGCCCCACCCCAGCCCGGCCCGGGGAGGAGGCTGGCCCTGGCGCCCCGAGACTCAGCCTGAGCGGCTCCCCCGCAGGCGCCCTCACCTCAGCCCTCCGGGGAGAGCGCGGCCCCGCCGGGGGTTCGGCCCCCGGAGCCTCCCGGGACCGGGCCCTAACCCTAGCCCTAGGCCTCGCGGGCCCCCTAACCCTAGCCCGCCCCCCGAGTCTGCCCCTAAGCCGACGCCTGAGCCGCCCCCGCGCATGGGCCCTCACCTCCGCCCTCCAGGGAGATCACGGCGCCGCCGTCGCTTCGGCCCTGGGGTCGTCCCCGGCGCGGGCCCTAACCCTAGCCCGGGCTCTGCCCCCATGGGGACCCCATTGCTGGGGGCGAGAACGCCAGGCACCTGGGGCCCGGGAGCGGGGCAGGGTGACTCGGCGTGGGACGTGGACCGTCCCCACGCCGTTGGCGAAGCCGGGCCGGAGCTGCACAGGGGGGTTCCGGAGGCCCCACCCCAGCCCGGCCCGGGGAGGAGGCTGGCCCTGGCGCCCCGAGACTCAGCCTGAGCGGCTCCCCCGCAGGCGCCCTCACCTCAGCCCTCCGGGGAGAGCGCGGCCCCGCCGGGGGTTCGGCCCCCGGAGCCTCCCGGGACCGGGCCCTAACCCTAGCCCTAGGCCTCGCGGGCCCCCTAACCCTAGCCCGCCCCCCGAGTCTGCCCCTAAGCCGACGCCTGAGCCGCCCCCGCGCATGGGCCCTCACCTCCGCCCTCCAGGGAGATCACGGCGCCGCCGTCGCTTCGGCCCTGGGGTCGTCCCCGGCGCGGGCCCTAACCCTAGCCCGGGCTCTGCCCCCATGGGGACCCCATTGCTGGGGGCGAGAACGCCAGGCACCTGGGGCCCGGGAGCGGGGCAGGGTGACTCGGCGTGGGACGTGGACCGTCCCCACGCCGTTGGCGAAGCCGGGCCGGAGCTGCACAGGGGGGTTCCGGAGGCCCCACCCCAGCCCGGCCCGGGGAGGAGGCTGGCCCTGGCGCCCCGAGACTCAGCCTGAGCGGCTCCCCCGCAGGCGCCCTCACCTCAGCCCTCCGGGGAGAGCGCGGCCCCGCCGGGGGTTCGGCCCCCGGAGCCTCCCGGGACCGGGCCCTAACCCTAGCCCTAGGCCTCGCGGGCCCCCTAACCCTAGCCCGCCCCCCGAGTCTGCCCCTAAGCCGACGCCTGAGCCGCCCCCGCGCATGGGCCCTCACCTCCGCCCTCCAGGGAGATCACGGCGCCGCCGTCGCTTCGGCCCTGGGGTCGTCCCCGGCGCGGGCCCTAACCCTAGCCCGGGCTCTGCCCCCATGGGGACCCCATTGCTGGGGGCGAGAACGCCAGGCACCTGGGGCCCGGGAGCGGGGCAGGGTGACTCGGCGTGGGACGTGGACCGTCCCCACGCCGTTGGCGAAGCCGGGCCGGAGCTGCACAGGGGGGTTCCGGAGGCCCCACCCCAGCCCGGCCCGGGGAGGAGGCTGGCCCTGGCGCCCCGAGACTCAGCCTGAGCGGCTCCCCCGCAGGCGCCCTCACCTCAGCCCTCCGGGGAGAGCGCGGCCCCGCCGGGGGTTCGGCCCCCGGAGCCTCCCGGGACCGGGCCCTAACCCTAGCCCTAGGCCTCGCGGGCCCCCTAACCCTAGCCCGCCCCCCGAGTCTGCCCCTAAGCCGACGCCTGAGCCGCCCCCGCGCATGGGCCCTCACCTCCGCCCTCCAGGGAGATCACGGCGCCGCCGTCGCTTCGGCCCTGGGGTCGTCCCCGGCGCGGGCCCTAACCCTAGCCCGGGCTCTGCCCCCATGGGGACCCCATTGCTGGGGGCGAGAACGCCAGGCACCTGGGGCCCGGGAGCGGGGCAGGGTGACTCGGCGTGGGACGTGGACCGTCCCCACGCCGTTGGCGAAGCCGGGCCGGAGCTGCACAGGGGGGTTCCGGAGGCCCCACCCCAGCCCGGCCCGGGGAGGAGGCTGGCCCTGGCGCCCCGAGACTCAGCCTGAGCGGCTCCCCCGCAGGCGCCCTCACCTCAGCCCTCCGGGGAGAGCGCGGCCCCGCCGGGGGTTCGGCCCCCGGAGCCTCCCGGGACCGGGCCCTAACCCTAGCCCTAGGCCTCGCGGGCCCCCTAACCCTAGCCCGCCCCCCGAGTCTGCCCCTAAGCCGACGCCTGAGCCGCCCCCGCGCATGGGCCCTCACCTCCGCCCTCCAGGGAGATCACGGCGCCGCCGTCGCTTCGGCCCTGGGGTCGTCCCCGGCGCGGGCCCTAACCCTAGCCCGGGCTCTGCCCCCATGGGGACCCCATTGCTGGGGGCGAGAACGCCAGGCACCTGGGGCCCGGGAGCGGGGCAGGGTGACTCGGCGTGGGACGTGGACCGTCCCCACGCCGTTGGCGAAGCCGGGCCGGAGCTGCACAGGGGGGTTCCGGAGGCCCCACCCCAGCCCGGCCCGGGGAGGAGGCTGGCCCTGGCGCCCCGAGACTCAGCCTGAGCGGCTCCCCCGCAGGCGCCCTCACCTCAGCCCTCCGGGGAGAGCGCGGCCCCGCCGGGGGTTCGGCCCCCGGAGCCTCCCGGGACCGGGCCCTAACCCTAGCCCTAGGCCTCGCGGGCCCCCTAACCCTAGCCCGCCCCCCGAGTCTGCCCCTAAGCCGACGCCTGAGCCGCCCCCGCGCATGGGCCCTCACCTCCGCCCTCCAGGGAGATCACGGCGCCGCCGTCGCTTCGGCCCTGGGGTCGTCCCCGGCGCGGGCCCTAACCCTAGCCCGGGCTCTGCCCCCATGGGGACCCCATTGCTGGGGGCGAGAACGCCAGGCACCTGGGGCCCGGGAGCGGGGCAGGGTGACTCGGCGTGGGACGTGGACCGTCCCCACGCCGTTGGCGAAGCCGGGCCGGAGCTGCACAGGGGGGTTCCGGAGGCCCCACCCCAGCCCGGCCCGGGGAGGAGGCTGGCCCTGGCGCCCCGAGACTCAGCCTGAGCGGCTCCCCCGCAGGCGCCCTCACCTCAGCCCTCCGGGGAGAGCGCGGCCCCGCCGGGGGTTCGGCCCCCGGAGCCTCCCGGGACCGGGCCCTAACCCTAGCCCTAGGCCTCGCGGGCCCCCTAACCCTAGCCCGCCCCCCGAGTCTGCCCCTAAGCCGACGCCTGAGCCGCCCCCGCGCATGGGCCCTCACCTCCGCCCTCCAGGGAGATCACGGCGCCGCCGTCGCTTCGGCCCTGGGGTCGTCCCCGGCGCGGGCCCTAACCCTAGCCCGGGCTCTGCCCCCATGGGGACCCCATTGCTGGGGGCGAGAACGCCAGGCACCTGGGGCCCGGGAGCGGGGCAGGGTGACTCGGCGTGGGACGTGGACCGTCCCCACGCCGTTGGCGAAGCCGGGCCGGAGCTGCACAGGGGGGTTCCGGAGGCCCCACCCCAGCCCGGCCCGGGGAGGAGGCTGGCCCTGGCGCCCCGAGACTCAGCCTGAGCGGCTCCCCCGCAGGCGCCCTCACCTCAGCCCTCCGGGGAGAGCGCGGCCCCGCCGGGGGTTCGGCCCCCGGAGCCTCCCGGGACCGGGCCCTAACCCTAGCCCTAGGCCTCGCGGGCCCCCTAACCCTAGCCCGCCCCCCGAGTCTGCCCCTAAGCCGACGCCTGAGCCGCCCCCGCGCATGGGCCCTCACCTCCGCCCTCCAGGGAGATCACGGCGCCGCCGTCGCTTCGGCCCTGGGGTCGTCCCCGGCGCGGGCCCTAACCCTAGCCCGGGCTCTGCCCCCATGGGGACCCCATTGCTGGGGGCGAGAACGCCAGGCACCTGGGGCCCGGGAGCGGGGCAGGGTGACTCGGCGTGGGACGTGGACCGTCCCCACGCCGTTGGCGAAGCCGGGCCGGAGCTGCACAGGGGGGTTCCGGAGGCCCCACCCCAGCCCGGCCCGGGGAGGAGGCTGGCCCTGGCGCCCCGAGACTCAGCCTGAGCGGCTCCCCCGCAGGCGCCCTCACCTCAGCCCTCCGGGGAGAGCGCGGCCCCGCCGGGGGTTCGGCCCCCGGAGCCTCCCGGGACCGGGCCCTAACCCTAGCCCTAGGCCTCGCGGGCCCCCTAACCCTAGCCCGCCCCCCGAGTCTGCCCCTAAGCCGACGCCTGAGCCGCCCCCGCGCATGGGCCCTCACCTCCGCCCTCCAGGGAGATCACGGCGCCGCCGTCGCTTCGGCCCTGGGGTCGTCCCCGGCGCGGGCCCTAACCCTAGCCCGGGCTCTGCCCCCATGGGGACCCCATTGCTGGGGGCGAGAACGCCAGGCACCTGGGGCCCGGGAGCGGGGCAGGGTGACTCGGCGTGGGACGTGGACCGTCCCCACGCCGTTGGCGAAGCCGGGCCGGAGCTGCACAGGGGGGTTCCGGAGGCCCCACCCCAGCCCGGCCCGGGGAGGAGGCTGGCCCTGGCGCCCCGAGACTCAGCCTGAGCGGCTCCCCCGCAGGCGCCCTCACCTCAGCCCTCCGGGGAGAGCGCGGCCCCGCCGGGGGTTCGGCCCCCGGAGCCTCCCGGGACCGGGCCCTAACCCTAGCCCTAGGCCTCGCGGGCCCCCTAACCCTAGCCCGCCCCCCGAGTCTGCCCCTAAGCCGACGCCTGAGCCGCCCCCGCGCATGGGCCCTCACCTCCGCCCTCCAGGGAGATCACGGCGCCGCCGTCGCTTCGGCCCTGGGGTCGTCCCCGGCGCGGGCCCTAACCCTAGCCCGGGCTCTGCCCCCATGGGGACCCCATTGCTGGGGGCGAGAACGCCAGGCACCTGGGGCCCGGGAGCGGGGCAGGGTGACTCGGCGTGGGACGTGGACCGTCCCCACGCCGTTGGCGAAGCCGGGCCGGAGCTGCACAGGGGGGTTCCGGAGGCCCCACCCCAGCCCGGCCCGGGGAGGAGGCTGGCCCTGGCGCCCCGAGACTCAGCCTGAGCGGCTCCCCCGCAGGCGCCCTCACCTCAGCCCTCCGGGGAGAGCGCGGCCCCGCCGGGGGTTCGGCCCCCGGAGCCTCCCGGGACCGGGCCCTAACCCTAGCCCTAGGCCTCGCGGGCCCCCTAACCCTAGCCCGCCCCCCGAGTCTGCCCCTAAGCCGACGCCTGAGCCGCCCCCGCGCATGGGCCCTCACCTCCGCCCTCCAGGGAGATCACGGCGCCGCCGTCGCTTCGGCCCTGGGGTCGTCCCCGGCGCGGGCCCTAACCCTAGCCCGGGCTCTGCCCCCATGGGGACCCCATTGCTGGGGGCGAGAACGCCAGGCACCTGGGGCCCGGGAGCGGGGCAGGGTGACTCGGCGTGGGACGTGGACCGTCCCCACGCCGTTGGCGAAGCCGGGCCGGAGCTGCACAGGGGGGTTCCGGAGGCCCCACCCCAGCCCGGCCCGGGGAGGAGGCTGGCCCTGGCGCCCCGAGACTCAGCCTGAGCGGGCGGCTCCCCCGCAGGCGCCCTCACCTCAGCCCTCCGGGGAGAGCGCGGCCCCGCCGGGGGTTCGGCCCCCGGAGCCTCCCGGGACCGGGCCCTAACCCTAGCCCTAGGCCTCGCGGGCCCCCTAACCCTAGCCCGCCCCCCGAGTCTGCCCCTAAGCCGACGCCTGAGCCGCCCCCGCGCATGGGCCCTCACCTCCGCCCTCCAGGGAGATCACGGCGCCGCCGTCGCTTCGGCCCTGGGGTCGTCCCCGGCGCGGGCCCTAACCCTAGCCCGGGCTCTGCCCCCATGGGGACCCCATTGCTGGGGGCGAGAACGCCAGGCACCTGGGGCCCGGGAGCGGGGCAGGGTGACTCGGCGTGGGACGTGGACCGTCCCCACGCCGTTGGCGAAGCCGGGCCGGAGCTGCACAGGGGGGTTCCGGAGGCCCCACCCCAGCCCGGCCCGGGGAGGAGGCTGGCCCTGGCGCCCCGAACCCGAGACTCAGCCTGAGCGGCTCCCCCGCAGGCGCCCTCACCTCAGCCCTCCGGGGAGAGCGCGGCCCCGCCGGGGGTTCGGCCCCCGGAGCCTCCCGGGACCGGGCCCTAACCCTAGCCCTAGGCCTCGCGGGCCCCCTAACCCTAGCCCGCCCCCCGAGTCTGCCCCTAAGCCGACGCCTGAGCCGCCCCCGCGCATGGGCCCTCACCTCCGCCCTCCAGGGAGATCACGGCGCCGCCGTCGCTTCGGCCCTGGGGTCGTCCCCGGCGCGGGCCCTAACCCTAGCCCGGGCTCTGCCCCCATGGGGACCCCATTGCTGGGGGCGAGAACGCCAGGCACCTGGGGCCCGGGAGCGGGGCAGGGTGACTCGGCGTGGGACGTGGACCGTCCCCACGCCGTTGGCGAAGCCGGGCCGGAGCTGCACAGGGGGGTTCCGGAGGCCCCACCCCAGCCCGGCCCGGGGAGGAGGCTGGCCCTGGCGCCCCGAGACTCAGCCTGAGCGGCTCCCCCGCAGGCGCCCTCACCTCAGCCCTCCGGGGAGAGCGCGGCCCCGCCGGGGGTTCGGCCCCCGGAGCCTCCCGGGACCGGGCCCTAACCCTAGCCCTAGGCCTCGCGGGCCCCCTAACCCTAGCCCGCCCCCCGAGTCTGCCCCTAAGCCGACGCCTGAGCCGCCCCCGCGCATGGGCCCTCACCTCCGCCCTCCAGGGAGATCACGGCGCCGCCGTCGCTTCGGCCCTGGGGTCGTCCCCGGCGCGGGCCCTAACCCTAGCCCGGGCTCTGCCCCCATGGGGACCCCATTGCTGGGGGCGAGAACGCCAGGCACCTGGGGCCCGGGAGCGGGGCAGGGTGACTCGGCGTGGGACGTGGACCGTCCCCACGCCGTTGGCGAAGCCGGGCCGGAGCTGCACAGGGGGGTTCCGGAGGCCCCACCCCAGCCCGGCCCGGGGAGGAGGCTGGCCCTGGCGCCCGGAGACTCAGCCTGAGCGGCTCCCCCGCAGGCGCCCTCACCTCAGCCCTCCGGGGAGAGCGCGGCCCCGCCGGGGGTTCGGCCCCCGGAGCCTCCCGGGACCGGGCCCTAACCCTAGCCCTAGGCCTCGCGGGCCCCCTAACCCTAGCCCGCCCCCCGAGTCTGCCCCTAAGCCGACGCCTGAGCCGCCCCCGCGCATGGGCCCTCACCTCCGCCCTCCAGGGAGATCACGGCGCCGCCGTCGCTTCGGCCCTGGGGTCGTCCCCGGCGCGGGCCCTAACCCTAGCCCGGGCTCTGCCCCCATGGGGACCCCATTGCTGGGGGCGAGAACGCCAGGCACCTGGGGCCCGGGAGCGGGGCAGGGTGACTCGGCGTGGGACGTGGACCGTCCCCACGCCGTTGGCGAAGCCGGGCCGGAGCTGCACAGGGGGGTTCCGGAGGCCCCACCCCAGCCCGGCCCGGGGAGGAGGCTGGCCCTGGCGCCCCGAGACTCAGCCTGAGCGGCTCCCCCGCAGGCGCCCTCACCTCAGCCCTCCGGGGAGAGCGCGGCCCCGCCGGGGGTTCGGCCCCCGGAGCCTCCCGGGACCGGGCCCTAACCCTAGCCCTAGGCCTCGCGGGCCCCCTAACCCTAGCCCGCCCCCCGAGTCTGCCCCTAAGCCGACGCCTGAGCCGCCCCCGCGCATGGGCCCTCACCTCCGCCCTCCAGGGAGATCACGGCGCCGCCGTCGCTTCGGCCCTGGGGTCGTCCCCGGCGCGGGCCCTAACCCTAGCCCGGGCTCTGCCCCCATGGGGACCCCATTGCTGGGGGCGAGAACGCCAGGCACCTGGGGCCCGGGAGCGGGGCAGGGTGACTCGGCGTGGGACGTGGACCGTCCCCACGCCGTTGGCGAAGCCGGGCCGGAGCTGCACAGGGGGGTTCCGGAGGCCCCACCCCAGCCCGGCCCGGGGAGGAGGCTGGCCCTGGCGCCCCGAGACTCAGCCTGAGCGGCTCCCCCGCAGGCGCCCTCACCTCAGCCCTCCGGGGAGAGCGCGGCCCCGCCGGGGGTTCGGCCCCCGGAGCCTCCCGGGACCGGGCCCTAACCCTAGCCCTAGGCCTCGCGGGCCCCCTAACCCTAGCCCGCCCCCCGAGTCTGCCCCTAAGCCGACGCCTGAGCCGCCCCCGCGCATGGGCCCTCACCTCCGCCCTCCAGGGAGATCACGGCGCCGCCGTCGCTTCGGCCCTGGGGTCGTCCCCGGCGCGGGCCCTAACCCTAGCCCGGGCTCTGCCCCCATGGGGACCCCATTGCTGGGGGCGAGAACGCCAGGCACCTGGGGCCCGGGAGCGGGGCAGGGTGACTCGGCGTGGGACGTGGACCGTCCCCACGCCGTTGGCGAAGCCGGGCCGGAGCTGCACAGGGGGGTTCCGGAGGCCCCACCCCAGCCCGGCCCGGGGAGGAGGCTGGCCCTGGCGCCCCGAGACTCAGCCTGAGCGGCTCCCCCGCAGGCGCCCTCACCTCAGCCCTCCGGGGAGAGCGCGGCCCCGCCGGGGGTTCGGCCCCCGGAGCCTCCCGGGACCGGGCCCTAACCCTAGCCCTAGGCCTCGCGGGCCCCCTAACCCTAGCCCGCCCCCCGAGTCTGCCCCTAAGCCGACGCCTGAGCCGCCCCCGCGCATGGGCCCTCACCTCCGCCCTCCAGGGAGATCACGGCGCCGCCGTCGCTTCGGCCCTGGGGTCGTCCCCGGCGCGGGCCCTAACCCTAGCCCGGGCTCTGCCCCCATGGGGACCCCATTGCTGGGGGCGAGAACGCCAGGCACCTGGGGCCCGGGAGCGGGGCAGGGTGACTCGGCGTGGGACGTGGACCGTCCCCACGCCGTTGGCGAAGCCGGGCCGGAGCTGCACAGGGGGGTTCCGGAGGCCCCACCCCAGCCCGGCCCGGGGAGGAGGCTGGCCCTGGCGCCGAGACTCAGCCTGAGCGGCTCCCCCGCAGGCGCCCTCACCTCAGCCCTCCGGGGAGAGCGCGGCCCCGCCGGGGGTTCGGCCCCCGGAGCCTCCCGGGACCGGGCCCTAACCCTAGCCCTAGGCCTCGCGGGCCCCCTAACCCTAGCCCGCCCCCCGAGTCTGCCCCTAAGCCGACGCCTGAGCCGCCCCCGCGCATGGGCCCTCACCTCCGCCCTCCAGGGAGATCACGGCGCCGCCGTCGCTTCGGCCCTGGGGTCGTCCCCGGCGCGGGCCCTAACCCTAGCCCGGGCTCTGCCCCCATGGGGACCCCATTGCTGGGGGCGAGAACGCCAGGCACCTGGGGCCCGGGAGCGGGGCAGGGTGACTCGGCGTGGGACGTGGACCGTCCCCACGCCGTTGGCGAAGCCGGGCCGGAGCTGCACAGGGGGGTTCCGGAGGCCCCACCCCAGCCCGGCCCGGGGAGGAGGCTGGCCCTGGCGCCCGAGCCCGGCCCGGGGAGGAGGCTGGCCCTGGCGCCCCGAGACTCAGCCTGAGCGGCTCCCCCGCAGGCGCCCTCACCTCAGCCCTCCGGGGAGAGCGCGGCCCCGCCGGGGGTTCGGCCCCCGGAGCCTCCCGGGACCGGGCCCTAACCCTAGCCCTAGGCCTCGCGGGCCCCCTAACCCTAGCCCGCCCCCCGAGTCTGCCCCTAAGCCGACGCCTGAGCCGCCCCCGCGCATGGGCCCTCACCTCCGCCCTCCAGGGAGATCACGGCGCCGCCGTCGCTTCGGCCCTGGGGTCGTCCCCGGCGCGGGCCCTAACCCTAGCCCGGGCTCTGCCCCCATGGGGACCCCATTGCTGGGGGCGAGAACGCCAGGCACCTGGGGCCCGGGAGCGGGGCAGGGTGACTCGGCGTGGGACGTGGACCGTCCCCACGCCGTTGGCGAAGCCGGGCCGGAGCTGCACAGGGGGGTTCCGGAGGCCCCACCCCAGCCCGGCCCGGGGAGGAGGCTGGCCCTGGCGCCCCGAGACTCAGCCTGAGCGGCTCCCCCGCAGGCGCCCTCACCTCAGCCCTCCGGGGAGAGCGCGGCCCCGCCGGGGGTTCGGCCCCCGGAGCCTCCCGGGACCGGGCCCTAACCCTAGCCCTAGGCCTCGCGGGCCCCCTAACCCTAGCCCGCCCCCCGAGTCTGCCCCTAAGCCGACGCCTGAGCCGCCCCCGCGCATGGGCCCTCACCTCCGCCCTCCAGGGAGATCACGGCGCCGCCGTCGCTTCGGCCCTGGGGTCGTCCCCGGCGCGGGCCCTAACCCTAGCCCGGGCTCTGCCCCCATGGGGACCCCATTGCTGGGGGCGAGAACGCCAGGCACCTGGGGCCCGGGAGCGGGGCAGGGTGACTCGGCGTGGGACGTGGACCGTCCCCACGCCGTTGGCGAAGCCGGGCCGGAGCTGCACAGGGGGGTTCCGGAGGCCCCACCCCAGCCCGGCCCGGGGAGGAGGCTGGCCCTGGCGCCCCGAGACTCAGCCTGAGCGGCTCCCCCGCAGGCGCCCTCACCTCAGCCCTCCGGGGAGAGCGCGGCCCCGCCGGGGGTTCGGCCCCCGGAGCCTCCCGGGACCGGGCCCTAACCCTAGCCCTAGGCCTCGCGGGCCCCCTAACCCTAGCCCGCCCCCCGAGTCTGCCCCTAAGCCGACGCCTGAGCCGCCCCCGCGCATGGGCCCTCACCTCCGCCCTCCAGGGAGATCACGGCGCCGCCGTCGCTTCGGCCCTGGGGTCGTCCCCGGCGCGGGCCCTAACCCTAGCCCGGGCTCTGCCCCCATGGGGACCCCATTGCTGGGGGCGAGAACGCCAGGCACCTGGGGCCCGGGAGCGGGGCAGGGTGACTCGGCGTGGGACGTGGACCGTCCCCACGCCGTTGGCGAAGCCGGGCCGGAGCTGCACAGGGGGGTTCCGGAGGCCCCACCCCAGCCCGGCCCGGGGAGGAGGCTGGCCCTGGCGCCCCGAGACTCAGCCTGAGCGGCTCCCCCGCAGGCGCCCTCACCTCAGCCCTCCGGGGAGAGCGCGGCCCCGCCGGGGGTTCGGCCCCCGGAGCCTCCCGGGACCGGGCCCTAACCCTAGCCCTAGGCCTCGCGGGCCCCCTAACCCTAGCCCGCCCCCCGAGTCTGCCCCTAAGCCGACGCCTGAGCCGCCCCCGCGCATGGGCCCTCACCTCCGCCCTCCAGGGAGATCACGGCGCCGCCGTCGCTTCGGCCCTGGGGTCGTCCCCGGCGCGGGCCCTAACCCTAGCCCGGGCTCTGCCCCCATGGGGACCCCATTGCTGGGGGCGAGAACGCCAGGCACCTGGGGCCCGGGAGCGGGGCAGGGTGACTCGGCGTGGGACGTGGACCGTCCCCACGCCGTTGGCGAAGCCGGGCCGGAGCTGCACAGGGGGGTTCCGGAGGCCCCACCCCAGCCCGGCCCGGGGAGGAGGCTGGCCCTGGCGCCCCGAGACTCAGCCTGAGCGGCTCCCCCGCAGGCGCCCTCACCTCAGCCCTCCGGGGAGAGCGCGGCCCCGCCGGGGGTTCGGCCCCCGGAGCCTCCCGGGACCGGGCCCTAACCCTAGCCCTAGGCCTCGCGGGCCCCCTAACCCTAGCCCGCCCCCCGAGTCTGCCCCTAAGCCGACGCCTGAGCCGCCCCCGCGCATGGGCCCTCACCTCCGCCCTCCAGGGAGATCACGGCGCCGCCGTCGCTTCGGCCCTGGGGTCGTCCCCGGCGCGGGCCCTAACCCTAGCCCGGGCTCTGCCCCCATGGGGACCCCATTGCTGGGGGCGAGAACGCCAGGCACCTGGGGCCCGGGAGCGGGGCAGGGTGACTCGGCGTGGGACGTGGACCGTCCCCACGCCGTTGGCGAAGCCGGGCCGGAGCTGCACAGGGGGGTTCCGGAGGCCCCACCCCAGCCCGGCCCGGGGAGGAGGCTGGCCCTGGCGCCCCGAGACTCAGCCTGAGCGGCTCCCCCGCAGGCGCCCTCACCTCAGCCCTCCGGGGAGAGCGCGGCCCCGCCGGGGGTTCGGCCCCCGGAGCCTCCCGGGACCGGGCCCTAACCCTAGCCCTAGGCCTCGCGGGCCCCCTAACCCTAGCCCGCCCCCCGAGTCTGCCCCTAAGCCGACGCCTGAGCCGCCCCCGCGCATGGGCCCTCACCTCCGCCCTCCAGGGAGATCACGGCGCCGCCGTCGCTTCGGCCCTGGGGTCGTCCCCGGCGCGGGCCCTAACCCTAGCCCGGGCTCTGCCCCCATGGGGACCCCATTGCTGGGGGCGAGAACGCCAGGCACCTGGGGCCCGGGAGCGGGGCAGGGTGACTCGGCGTGGGACGTGGACCGTCCCCACGCCGTTGGCGAAGCCGGGCCGGAGCTGCACAGGGGGGTTCCGGAGGCCCCACCCCAGCCCGGCCCGGGGAGGAGGCTGGCCCTGGCGCCCCGAGACTCAGCCTGAGCGGCTCCCCCGCAGGCGCCCTCACCTCAGCCCTCCGGGGAGAGCGCGGCCCCGCCGGGGGTTCGGCCCCCGGAGCCTCCCGGGACCGGGCCCTAACCCTAGCCCTAGGCCTCGCGGGCCCCCTAACCCTAGCCCGCCCCCCGAGTCTGCCCCTAAGCCGACGCCTGAGCCGCCCCCGCGCATGGGCCCTCACCTCCGCCCTCCAGGGAGATCACGGCGCCGCCGTCGCTTCGGCCCTGGGGTCGTCCCCGGCGCGGGCCCTAACCCTAGCCCGGGCTCTGCCCCCATGGGGACCCCATTGCTGGGGGCGAGAACGCCAGGCACCTGGGGCCCGGGAGCGGGGCAGGGTGACTCGGCGTGGGACGTGGACCGTCCCCACGCCGTTGGCGAAGCCGGGCCGGAGCTGCACAGGGGGGTTCCGGAGGCCCCACCCCAGCCCGGCCCGGGGAGGAGGCTGGCCCTGGCGCCCCGAGACTCAGCCTAGCCTGAGCGGCTCCCCCGCAGGCGCCCTCACCTCAGCCCTCCGGGGAGAGCGCGGCCCCGCCGGGGGTTCGGCCCCCGGAGCCTCCCGGGACCGGGCCCTAACCCTAGCCCTAGGCCTCGCGGGCCCCCTAACCCTAGCCCGCCCCCCGAGTCTGCCCCTAAGCCGACGCCTGAGCCGCCCCCGCGCATGGGCCCTCACCTCCGCCCTCCAGGGAGATCACGGCGCCGCCGTCGCTTCGGCCCTGGGGTCGTCCCCGGCGCGGGCCCTAACCCTAGCCCGGGCTCTGCCCCCATGGGGACCCCATTGCTGGGGGCGAGAACGCCAGGCACCTGGGGCCCGGGAGCGG
Organism: Paguma larvata; assembly: GCA_030068075.1. Taxonomy (NCBI): domain Eukaryota; kingdom Metazoa; phylum Chordata; class Mammalia; order Carnivora; family Viverridae; genus Paguma; species Paguma larvata. Next base: position 75,736 of record JAINVK010001153.1, on the reverse strand, counting down.
GGCAGGGTGACTCGGCGTGGGACGTGGACCGTCCCCACGCCGTTGGCGAAGCCGGGCCGGAGCTGCACAGGGGGGTTCCGGAGGCCCCACCCCAGCCCGGCCCGGGGAGGAGGCTGGCCCTGGCGCCCCGAGGAGGCTGGCCCTGGCGCCCCAGACTCAGCCTGAGCGGCTCCCCTCAGGCGCCCTCACCTCAGCCCTCCGGGGAGAGCGCGGCCCCGCCGGGGGTTCGGCCCCCGGAGCCTCCCGGGACCGGGCCCTAACCCTAGCCCTAGGCCTCGCGGGCCCCCTAACCCTAGCCCGCCCCCCGAGTCTGCCCCTAAGCCGACGCCTGAGCCGCCCCCGCGCATGGGCCCTCACCTCCGCCCTCCAGGGAGATCACGGCGCCGCCGTCGCTTCGGCCCTGGGGTCGTCCCCGGCGCGGGCCCTAACCCTAGCCCGGGCTCTGCCCCCATGGGGACCCCATTGCTGGGGGCGAGAACGCCAGGCACCTGGGGCCCGGGAGCGGGGCAGGGTGACTCGGCGTGGGACGTGGACCGTCCCCACGCCGTTGGCGAAGCCGGGCCGGAGCTGCACAGGGGGGTTCCGGAGGCCCCACCCCAGCCCGGCCCGGGGAGGAGGCTGGCCCTGGCGCCCCGAGACTCAGCCTGAGCGGCTCCCCCGCAGGCGCCCTCACCTCAGCCCTCCGGGGAGAGCGCGGCCCCGCCGGGGGTTCGGCCCCCGGAGCCTCCCGGGACCGGGCCCTAACCCTAGCCCTAGGCCTCGCGGGCCCCCTAACCCTAGCCCGCCCCCCGAGTCTGCCCCTAAGCCGACGCCTGAGCCGCCCCCGCGCATGGGCCCTCACCTCCGCCCTCCAGGGAGATCACGGCGCCGCCGTCGCTTCGGCCCTGGGGTCGTCCCCGGCGCGGGCCCTAACCCTAGCCCGGGCTCTGCCCCCATGGGGACCCCATTGCTGGGGGCGAGAACGCCAGGCACCTGGGGCCCGGGAGCGGGGCAGGGTGACTCGGCGTGGGACGTGGACCGTCCCCACGCCGTTGGCGAAGCCGGGCCGGAGCTGCACAGGGGGGTTCCGGAGGCCCCACCCCAGCCCGGCCCGGGGAGGAGGCTGGCCCTGGCGCCCCGAGACTCAGCCTGAGCGGCTCCCCCGCAGGCGCCCTCACCTCAGCCCTCCGGGGAGAGCGCGGCCCCGCCGGGGGTTCGGCCCCCGGAGCCTCCCGGGACCGGGCCCTAACCCTAGCCCTAGGCCTCGCGGGCCCCCTAACCCTAGCCCGCCCCCCGAGTCTGCCCCTAAGCCGACGCCTGAGCCGCCCCCGCGCATGGGCCCTCACCTCCGCCCTCCAGGGAGATCACGGCGCCGCCGTCGCTTCGGCCCTGGGGTCGTCCCCGGCGCGGGCCCTAACCCTAGCCCGGGCTCTGCCCCCATGGGGACCCCATTGCTGGGGGCGAGAACGCCAGGCACCTGGGGCCCGGGAGCGGGGCAGGGTGACTCGGCGTGGGACGTGGACCGTCCCCACGCCGTTGGCGAAGCCGGGCCGGAGCTGCACAGGGGGGTTCCGGAGGCCCCACCCCAGCCCGGCCCGGGGAGGAGGCTGGCCCTGGCGCCTGGCCTGCTCCCCGAGACTCAGCCTGAGCGGCTCCCCCGCAGGCGCCCTCACCTCAGCCCTCCGGGGAGAGCGCGGCCCCGCCGGGGGTTCGGCCCCCGGAGCCTCCCGGGACCGGGCCCTAACCCTAGCCCTAGGCCTCGCGGGCCCCCTAACCCTAGCCCGCCCCCCGAGTCTGCCCCTAAGCCGACGCCTGAGCCGCCCCCGCGCATGGGCCCTCACCTCCGCCCTCCAGGGAGATCACGGCGCCGCCGTCGCTTCGGCCCTGGGGTCGTCCCCGGCGCGGGCCCTAACCCTAGCCCGGGCTCTGCCCCCATGGGGACCCCATTGCTGGGGGCGAGAACGCCAGGCACCTGGGGCCCGGGAGCGGGGCAGGGTGACTCGGCGTGGGACGTGGACCGTCCCCACGCCGTTGGCGAAGCCGGGCCGGAGCTGCACAGGGGGGTTCCGGAGGCCCCACCCCAGCCCGGCCCGGGGAGGAGGCTGGCCCTGGCGCCCGCCCCAGCCGGCCCGGGGAGGAGGCTGGCCCTGGCTCCCCGAGACTCAGCCTGAGCGGCTCCCCCGCAGGCGCCCTCACCTCAGCCCTCCGGGGAGAGCGCGGCCCCGCCGGGGGTTCGGCCCCCGGAGCCTCCCGGGACCGGGCCCTAACCCTAGCCCTAGCCTCGCGGGCCCCCTAACCCTAGCCCGCCCCCCGAGTCTGCCCCTAAGCCGACGCCTGAGCCGCCCCCGCGCATGGGCCCTCACCTCCGCCCTCCAGGGAGATCACGGCGCCGCCGTCGCTTCGGCCCTGGGGTCGTCCCCGGCGCGGGCCCTAACCCTAGCCCGGGCTCTGCCCCCATGGGGACCCCATTGCTGGGGGCGAGAACGCCAGGCACCTGGGGCCCGGGAGCGGGGCAGGGTGACTCGGCGTGGGACGTGGACCGTCCCCACGCCGTTGGCGAAGCCGGGCCGGAGCTGCACAGGGGGGTTCCGGAGGCCCCACCCCAGCCCGGCCCGGGGAGGAGGCTGGCCCTGGCGCCCCGAGACTCAGCCTGAGCGGCTCCCCCGCAGGCGCCCTCACCTCAGCCCTCCGGGGAGAGCGCGGCCCCGCCGGGGGTTCGGCCCCCGGAGCCTCCCGGGACCGGGCCCTAACCCTAGCCCTAGGCCTCGCGGGCCCCCTAACCCTAGCCCGCCCCCCGAGTCTGCCCCTAAGCCGACGCCTGAGCCGCCCCCGCGCATGGGCCCTCACCTCCGCCCTCCAGGGAGATCACGGCGCCGCCGTCGCTTCGGCCCTGGGGTCGTCCCCGGCGCGGGCCCTAACCCTAGCCCGGGCTCTGCCCCCATGGGGACCCCATTGCTGGGGGCGAGAACGCCAGGCACCTGGGGCCCGGGAGCGGGGCAGGGTGACTCGGCGTGGGACGTGGACCGTCCCCACGCCGTTGGCGAAGCCGGGCCGGAGCTGCACAGGGGGGTTCCGGAGGCCCCACCCCAGCCCGGCCCGGGGAGGAGGCTGGCCCTGGCGCCCCGAGACTCAGCCTGAGCGGCTCCCCCGCAGGCGCCCTCACCTCAGCCCTCCGGGGAGAGCGCGGCCCCGCCGGGGGTTCGGCCCCCGGAGCCTCCCGGGACCGGGCCCTAACCCTAGCCCTAGGCCTCGCGGGCCCCCTAACCCTAGCCCGCCCCCCGAGTCTGCCCCTAAGCCGACGCCTGAGCCGCCCCCGCGCATGGGCCCTCACCTCCGCCCTCCAGGGAGATCACGGCGCCGCCGTCGCTTCGGCCCTGGGGTCGTCCCCGGCGCGGGCCCTAACCCTAGCCCGGGCTCTGCCCCCATGGGGACCCCATTGCTGGGGGCGAGAACGCCAGGCACCTGGGGCCCGGGAGCGGGGCAGGGTGACTCGGCGTGGGACGTGGACCGTCCCCACGCCGTTGGCGAAGCCGGGCCGGAGCTGCACAGGGGGGTTCCGGAGGCCCCACCCCAGCCCGGCCCGGGGAGGAGGCTGGCCCTGGCGCCCCGAGACTCAGCCTGAGCGGCTCCCCCGCAGGCGCCCTCACCTCAGCCCTCCGGGGAGAGCGCGGCCCCGCCGGGGGTTCGGCCCCCGGAGCCTCCCGGGACCGGGCCCTAACCCTAGCCCTAGGCCTCGCGGGCCCCCTAACCCTAGCCCGCCCCCCGAGTCTGCCCCTAAGCCGACGCCTGAGCCGCCCCCGCGCATGGGCCCTCACCTCCGCCCTCCAGGGAGATCACGGCGCCGCCGTCGCTTCGGCCCTGGGGTCGTCCCCGGCGCGGGCCCTAACCCTAGCCCGGGCTCTGCCCCCATGGGGACCCCATTGCTGGGGGCGAGAACGCCAGGCACCTGGGGCCCGGGAGCGGGGCAGGGTGACTCGGCGTGGGACGTGGACCGTCCCCACGCCGTTGGCGAAGCCGGGCCGGAGCTGCACAGGGGGGTTCCGGAGGCCCCACCCCAGCCCGGCCCGGGGAGGAGGCTGGCCCTGGCGCCCCGAGACTCAGCCTGAGCGGCTCCCCCGCAGGCGCCCTCACCTCAGCCCTCCGGGGAGAGCGCGGCCCCGCCGGGGGTTCGGCCCCCGGAGCCTCCCGGGACCGGGCCCTAACCCTAGCCCTAGGCCTCGCGGGCCCCCTAACCCTAGCCCGCCCCCCGAGTCTGCCCCTAAGCCGACGCCTGAGCCGCCCCCGCGCATGGGCCCTCACCTCCGCCCTCCAGGGAGATCACGGCGCCGCCGTCGCTTCGGCCCTGGGGTCGTCCCCGGCGCGGGCCCTAACCCTAGCCCGGGCTCTGCCCCCATGGGGACCCCATTGCTGGGGGCGAGAACGCCAGGCACCTGGGGCCCGGGAGCGGGGCAGGGTGACTCGGCGTGGGACGTGGACCGTCCCCACGCCGTTGGCGAAGCCGGGCCGGAGCTGCACAGGGGGGTTCCGGAGGCCCCACCCCAGCCCGGCCCGGGGAGGAGGCTGGCCCTGGCGCCCCGAGACTCAGCCTGAGCGGCTCCCCGCAGGCGCCCTCACCTCAGCCCTCCGGGGAGAGCGCGGCCCCGCCGGGGGTTCGGCCCCCGGAGCCTCCCGGGACCGGGCCCTAACCCTAGCCCTAGGCCTCGCGGGCCCCCTAACCCTAGCCCGCCCCCCGAGTCTGCCCCTAAGCCGACGCCTGAGCCGCCCCCGCGCATGGGCCCTCACCTCCGCCCTCCAGGGAGATCACGGCGCCGCCGTCGCTTCGGCCCTGGGGTCGTCCCCGGCGCGGGCCCTAACCCTAGCCCGGGCTCTGCCCCCATGGGGACCCCATTGCTGGGGGCGAGAACGCCAGGCACCTGGGGCCCGGGAGCGGGGCAGGGTGACTCGGCGTGGGACGTGGACCGTCCCCACGCCGTTGGCGAAGCCGGGCCGGAGCTGCACAGGGGGGTTCCGGAGGCCCCACCCCAGCCCGGCCCGGGGAGGAGGCTGGCCCTGGCGCCCCGAGACTCAGCCTGAGCGGCTCCCCCGCAGGCGCCCTCACCTCAGCCCTCCGGGGAGAGCGCGGCCCCGCCGGGGGTTCGGCCCCCGGAGCCTCCCGGGACCGGGCCCTAACCCTAGCCCTAGGCCTCGCGGGCCCCCTAACCCTAGCCCGCCCCCCGAGTCTGCCCCTAAGCCGACGCCTGAGCCGCCCCCGCGCATGGGCCCTCACCTCCGCCCTCCAGGGAGATCACGGCGCCGCCGTCGCTTCGGCCCTGGGGTCGTCCCCGGCGCGGGCCCTAACCCTAGCCCGGGCTCTGCCCCCATGGGGACCCCATTGCTGGGGGCGAGAACGCCAGGCACCTGGGGCCCGGGAGCGGGGCAGGGTGACTCGGCGTGGGACGTGGACCGTCCCCACGCCGTTGGCGAAGCCGGGCCGGAGCTGCACAGGGGGGTTCCGGAGGCCCCACCCCAGCCCGGCCCGGGGAGGAGGCTGGCCCTGGCGCCCCGAGACTCAGCCTGAGCGGCTCCCCCGCAGGCGCCCTCACCTCAGCCCTCCGGGGAGAGCGCGGCCCCGCCGGGGGTTCGGCCCCCGGAGCCTCCCGGGACCGGGCCCTAACCCTAGCCCTAGGCCTCGCGGGCCCCCTAACCCTAGCCCGCCCCCCGAGTCTGCCCCTAAGCCGACGCCTGAGCCGCCCCCGCGCATGGGCCCTCACCTCCGCCCTCCAGGGAGATCACGGCGCCGCCGTCGCTTCGGCCCTGGGGTCGTCCCCGGCGCGGGCCCTAACCCTAGCCCGGGCTCTGCCCCCATGGGGACCCCATTGCTGGGGGCGAGAACGCCAGGCACCTGGGGCCCGGGAGCGGGGCAGGGTGACTCGGCGTGGGACGTGGACCGTCCCCACGCCGTTGGCGAAGCCGGGCCGGAGCTGCACAGGGGGGTTCCGGAGGCCCCACCCCAGCCCGGCCCGGGGAGGAGGCTGGCCCTGGCGCCCCGAGACTCAGCCTGAGCGGCTCCCCCGCAGGCGCCCTCACCTCAGCCCTCCGGGGAGAGCGCGGCCCCGCCGGGGGTTCGGCCCCCGGAGCCTCCCGGGACCGGGCCCTAACCCTAGCCCTAGGCCTCGCGGGCCCCCTAACCCTAGCCCGCCCCCCGAGTCTGCCCCTAAGCCGACGCCTGAGCCGCCCCCGCGCATGGGCCCTCACCTCCGCCCTCCAGGGAGATCACGGCGCCGCCGTCTCTTCGGCCCTGGGGTCGTCCCCGGCGCGGGCCCTAACCCTAGCCCGGGCTCTGCCCCCATGGGACCCCATTGCTGGGGGCGAGAACGCCAGGCACCTGGGGCCCGGGAGCGGGGCAGGGTGACTCGGCGTGGGACGTGGACCGTCCCCACGCCGTTGGCGAAGCCGGGCCGGAGCTGCACAGGGGGGTTCCGGAGGCCCCACCCCAGCCCGGCCCGGGGAGGAGGCTGGCCCTGGCGCCCCGAGACTCAGCCTGAGCGGCTCCCCCGCAGGCGCCCTCACCTCAGCCCTCCGGGGAGAGCGCGGCCCCGCCGGGGGTTCGGCCCCCGGAGCCTCCCGGGACCGGGCCCTAACCCTAGCCCTAGGCCTCGCGGGCCCCCTAACCCTAGCCCGCCCCCCGAGTCTGCCCCTAAGCCGACGCCTGAGCCGCCCCCGCGCATGGGCCCTCACCTCCGCCCTCCAGGGAGATCACGGCGCCGCCGTCGCTTCGGCCCTGGGGTCGTCCCCGGCGCGGGCCCTAACCCTAGCCCGGGCTCTGCCCCCATGGGGACCCCATTGCTGGGGGCGAGAACGCCAGGCACCTGGGGCCCGGGAGCGGGGCAGGGTGACTCGGCGTGGGACGTGGACCGTCCCCACGCCGTTGGCGAAGCCGGGCCGGAGCTGCACAGGGGGGTTCCGGAGGCCCCACCCCAGCCCGGCCCGGGGAGGAGGCTGGCCCTGGCGCCCCGAGACTCAGCCTGAGCGGCTCCCCCGCAGGCGCCCTCACCTCAGCCCTCCGGGGAGAGCGCGGCCCCGCCGGGGGTTCGGCCCCCGGAGCCTCCCGGGACCGGGCCCTAACCCTAGCCCTAGGCCTCGCGGGCCCCCTAACCCTAGCCCGCCCCCCGAGTCTGCCCCTAAGCCGACGCCTGAGCCGCCCCCGCGCATGGGCCCTCACCTCCGCCCTCCAGGGAGATCACGGCGCCGCCGTCGCTTCGGCCCTGGGGTCGTCCCCGGCGCGGGCCCTAACCCTAGCCCGGGCTCTGCCCCCATGGGGACCCCATTGCTGGGGGCGAGAACGCCAGGCACCTGGGGCCCGGGAGCGGGGCAGGGTGACTCGGCGTGGGACGTGGACCGTCCCCACGCCGTTGGCGAAGCCGGGCCGGAGCTGCACAGGGGGGTTCCGGAGGCCCCACCCCAGCCCGGCCCGGGGAGGAGGCTGGCCCTGGCGCCCCGAGACTCAGCCTGAGCGGCTCCCCCGCAGGCGCCCTCACCTCAGCCCTCCGGGGAGAGCACGGCCCCGCCGGGGGTTCGGCCCCCGGAGCCTCCCGGGATCGGGCCCTAACCCTAGCCCTAAGCCTCGCGGGCCCCCTAACCCTAGCCCGCCCCCCGAGTGTGCCCCTAAGCGACGCCTGAGCCGCCCCCGCGCATGGGCCCTCACCTCTGCCCTCCAGGGAGATCACGGCGCCGCCGTCGCTTCGGCCCTGGGGCCGTCCCCGGCGCGGGCCCTAAACCTAGCCCGGGCTCTGCCCCCATGGGGACCCCATTGCTGGGGGCGGAAACGCCAGGCACCTGGGGCCCGGGAGCGGGGCAGTGTGACTCGGCGTGGGACGTGGACCGTCCCCACGCCGTTGGCGAAGCCGGGCCGGAGCTGCACAGGGGGGTTCCGGATGACCCACCCAGCCCGGCCCGGGGAGGAGGCTGGCCCTGGCGCCCCGAGACTCATGCCCGGGAGAGGCTGGCCCTGGCGCCCAGACTCAGCTGAGCGGCTCCCCTCAGGCGCCCTCACCTCAGCCCCCAGGGGAGAGCGCGGCCCCGCCGGGGGTTCGGCCCCCGCCCGGAGCCTCCCGGGACCGGGCCCTAACCCTAGCCCTAGGCCTCGCGGGCCCCCTAACCCTAGCCCGCCCCCCGAGTCTGCCCCTAAGCCGACGCCTGAGCCGCCCCCGCGCATGGGCCCTCACCTCCGCCCTCCAGGGAGATCACGGCGCCGCCGTCTCTTCGGCCCGTGGGGTCGTCCCCGGCGCGGGCCCTAACCCTAGCCCGGGCTCTGCCCCCATGGGGACCCCATTGCTGGGGGCGAGAACGCCAGGCACCTGGGGCCCGGGAGCGGGGCAGGGTGACTCGGCGTGGGACGTGGACCGTCCCCACGCCGTAGGCGAAGCCGGGCCGGAGCTGCACAGGGGGGTTCCGGAGGCCCCACCCCAGCCCGGCCCGGGGAGGAGGCTGGCCCTGGCGCCCCGAGACTCAGCCTGAGCGGCTCCCCCGCAGGCGCCCTCACCTCAGCCCTCCGGGGAGAGCGCGGCCCCGCCGGGGGTTCGGCCCCCGGAGCCTCCCGGGACCGGGCCCTAACCCTAGCCCTAGGCCTCGCGGGCCCCCTAACCCTAGCCCGCCCCCCGAGTCTGCCCCTAAGCCGACGCCTGAGCCGCCCCCGCGCATGGGCCCTCACCTCCGCCCTCCAGGGAGATCACGGCGCCGCCGTCGCTTCGGCCCTGGGGTCGTCCCCGGCGCGGGCCCTAACCCTAGCCCGGGCTCTGCCCCCATGGGGACCCCATTGCTGGGGGCGAGAACGCCAGGCACCTGGGGCCCGGGAGCGGGGCAGGGTGACTCGGCGTGGGACGTGGACCGTCCCCACGCCGTTGGCGAAGCCGGGCCGGAGCTGCACAGGGGGGTTCCGGAGGCCCCACCCCAGCCCGGCCCGGGGAGGAGGCTGGCCCTGGCGCCCCGAGACTCAGCCTGAGCGGCTCCCCCGCAGGCGCCCTCACCTCAGCCCTCCGGGGAGAGCGCGGCCCCGCCGGGGGTTCGGCCCCCGGAGCCTCCCGGGACCGGGCCCTAACCCTAGCCCTAGCCTCGCGGGCCCCCTAACCCTAGCCCGCCCCCCGAGTCTGCCCCTAAGCCGACGCCTGAGCCGCCCCCGCGCATGGGCCCTCACCTCCGCCCTCCAGGGAGATCACGGCGCCGCCGTCGCTTCGGCCCTGGGGTCGTCCCCGGCGCGGGCCCTAACCCTAGCCCGGGCTCTGCCCCCATGGGGACCCCATTGCTGGGGGCGAGAACGCCAGGCACCTGGGGCCCGGGAGCGGGGCAGGGTGACTCGGCGTGGGACGTGGACCGTCCCCACGCCGTTGGCGAAGCCGGGCCGGAGCTGCACAGGGGGTTCCGGAGGCCCCACCCCAGCCCGGCCCGGGGAGGAGGCTGGCCCTGGCGCCCCGAGACTCAGCCTGAGCGGCTCCCCCGCAGGCGCCCTCACCTCAGCCCTCCGGGGAGAGCGCGGCCCCGCCGGGGGTTCGGCCCCCGGAGCCTCCCGGGACCGGGCCCTAACCCTAGCCCTAGGCCTCGGGGGCCCCCTAACCCTAGCCCGCCCCCGAGTCTGCCCCTAAGCCGACGCCTGAGCCGCCCCCGCGCATGGGCCCTCACCTCCGCCCTCCAGGGAGATCACGGCGCCGCCGTCGCTTCGGCCCTGGGGTCGTCCCCGGCGCGGGCCCTAACCCTAGCCCGGGCTCTGCCCCCATGGGGACCCCATTGCTGGGGGCGAGAACGCCAGGCACCTGGGGCCCGGGAGCGGGGCAGGGTGACTCGGCGTGGGACGTGGACCGTCCCCACGCCGTTGGCGAAGCCGGGCCGGAGCTGCACAGGGGGGTTCCGGAGGCCCCACCCCAGCCCGGCCCGGGGAGGAGGCTGGCCCTGGCGCCCCGAGACTCAGCCTGAGCGGCTCCCCCGCAGGCGCCCTCACCTCAGCCCTCCGGGGAGAGCGCGGCCCCGCCGGGGTTTCGGCCCCCGGAGCCTCCCGGGACCGGGCCCTAACCCTAGCCCTAGGCCTCGCGGGCCCCCTAACCCTAGCCCGCCCCCCGAGTCTGCCCCTAAGCCGACGCCTGAGCCGCCCCCGCGCATGGGCCCTCACCTCCGCCCTCCAGGGAGATCACGGCGCCGCCGTCGCTTCGGCCCTGGGGTCGTCCCCGGCGCGGGCCCTAACCCTAGCCCGGGCTCTGCCCCCATGGGGACCCCATTGCTGGGGGCGAGAACGCCAGGCACCTGGGGCCCGGGAGCGGGGCAGGGTGACTCGGCGTGGGACGTGGACCGTCCCCACGCCGTTGGCGAAGCCGGGCCGGAGCTGCACAGGGGGGTTCCGGAGGCCCCACCCCAGCCCGGCCCGGGGAGGAGGCTGGCCCTGGCGCCCCGAGACTCAGCCTGAGCGGCTCCCCCGCAGGCGCCCTCACCTCAGCCCTCCGGGGAGAGCGCGGCCCCGCCGGGGGTTCGGCCCCCGGAGCCTCCCGGGACCGGGCCCTAACCCTAGCCCTAGGCCTCGCGGGCCCCCTAACCCTAGCCCGCCCCCCGAGTGTGCCCCTAAGCGCATGGGCCCTCACCTATGCCCTCCAGGGAGATCACGGCGCCGCCGTCGCTTCGGCCCTGGTGCCGTCCCCGGCGCGGGCCCTAAACCTAGCCCGGGCTCTGCCCCCATGGGGACCACATTGCTGGGGGCGGAAACGCCAGGCACCTGGGGCCCGGGAGCGGGGCAGTGTGACTCGGCGTGGGACGTGGACCGTCCCCACGCCGTTGGCGAAGCCGGGCCGGAGCTTCACAGGGGGGTTCCGGATGACCCACCCCAGCCCGGCCCGGGGAGGAGGCTGGCCCTGGCGCCCCGAGACTCAGCCCACCCCAGCCCGGCCCGGGGAGGAGGCTGGCCCTGGCGCCCCGAGACTCAGCCTGAGCGGCTCCCCAACAGGCGCCCTCACCTCAGCCCTCCGGGGAGAGCGCAGACCCGCCGGGGGTTCGGCCCCCGGAGCCTCCCGGGATCGGGCCCTAACCCTAGCCCTAAGCCTTGCGGGCCCCCTAACCCTAGCCCGCACCCCGAGTGTGCCCCTAAGCGTACGCCTGAGCCGCCCCCGCGGACCGTCCACACGCCGTTGGCGAAGCCGGGCCGGAGCTGCACGTGGGGGTTCCGGAGGCCCCACCCCAGCCCGGCACGGGGAGGAGGCTGGCCCTGGCGCCCCGAGACTCAGCCCACCCCAGCCCGGCCCGGGGAGGAGGCTGGCCCTGGCTCCCCGAGACTCAGCCTGAGAGGCTCCCCCGCAGGCGCCCTCACCTCAGCCCTCCGGGGAGAGCGCAGACCCGCCGGGGGTTCGGCCCCCGGAGCCTCCCGGGATCGGGCCCTAACCCTAGCCCTAAGCCTCGCGGGCCCCCTAACCCTAGCCCGCACCCCGAGTGTGCCCCTAAGCGTACGCCTGAGCCGCGCATGGGCCCTCACCTCCGCCCACCAGGGAGATCACAGCGCCGCCGTCGCTTCGGCCCTGGGGTCGTCCCCGGCGCGGGCCCTAACCCTAGCCCGGGCTCTGCCCCCATGGGGACCCCATTGCTGGGGGCGAGAACGCCAGGCACCTGGGGCCCGGGAGCGGGGCAGGGTGACTCGGCGTGGGACGCGGACCGTCCCCACGCCGTTGGCGAAGCCGGGCCGGAGCTGCACAGGGGGGTTCCGGAGGCCCCACCCCAGCCCGGCCCGGGGAGGAGGCTGGCCCTGGCGCCCCGAGACTCAGCCTGAGCGGCTCCCCCGCAGGCGCCCTCACCTCAGCCCTCAGGGGAGAGCGCGGCCCCGCCGGGGGTTCGGCCCCCGGAGCCTCCCGGGACCGGGCCCTAACCCTAGCCCTAGGCCTCGCGGGGCCCCTAACCCTAGCCCGCCCCCGATTCAGCCCCTAAGCCGACGCCTGAGCCGCCCCCGCGCATGGGCCCTCACCTCCGCCCTCCAGGGAGATCACGGCGCCGCCGTCGCTTCGGCCCTGGGGTCGTCCCCGGCACGGGCCCTAACCCTAGCCCGGGCTCTGCCCCCATGGGGACCCCATTGCTGGGGGCGAGAACGCCAGGCACCTGGGGCCCGGGAGCGGGGCAGGGTGACTCGGCGTGGGACGTGGACCGTCCCCACGCCGTTGGCGAAGCCGGGCCGGAGCTGCACAGGGGGGTTCCGGAGGCCCCACCCCAGCCCGGCCCGGGGAGGAGGCTGGCCCTGGCGCCCCGAGACTCAGCCTGAGCGGCTCCCCCGCAGGCGCCCTCACCTCAGCCCTCCGGGGAGAGCGCGGCCCCGCCGGGGGTTCGGCCCCCGGAGCCTCCCGGGACCGGGCCCTAACCCTAGCCCTAGGCCTCGCGGGCCCCCTAACCCTAGCCCGCCCCCCGAGTCTGCCCCTAAGCCGACGCCTGAGCCGCCCCCGCGCATGGGCCCTCACCTCCGCCCTCCAGGGAGATCACGGCGCCGCCGTCGCTTCGGCCCTGGGGTCGTCCCCGGCGCGGGCCCTAACCCTAGCCCGGGCTCTGCCCCCATGGGGACCCCATTGCTGGGGGCGAGAACGCCAGGCACCTGGGGCCCGGGAGCGGGGCAGGGTGACTCGGCGTGGGACGTGGACCGTCCCCACGCCGTTGGCGAAGCCGGGCCGGAGCTGCACAGGGGGGTTCCGGAGGCCCCACCCCAGCCCGGCCCGGGGAGGAGGCTGGCCCTGGCGCCCCGAGACTCAGCCCACCCCAGCCCGGCCCGGGGAGGAAGCTGGCCCTGGCGCCCCGAGACTCAGCCTGAGAGGCTCCCCCGCAGGCGCCCTCACCTCAGCCCTCCGGGGAGAGCGCAGACCCGCCGGGGGTTCGGCCCCCGGACCCTCCCGGGATCGGGCCCTAACCCTAGCCCTAAGCCTCGCGGGCCCCCTAACCCTAGCCCGCACCCCGAGTGTGCCCCTAAGCGTACGCCTGAGCCGCCCCCGCGCATGGGCCCTCACCTCCGCCCTCCAGGGAGATCACGGCGCCGCCGTCGCTTCGGCCCTGGGGTCGTCCCCGGCGCGGGCCCTAACCCTAGCCCGGGCTCTGCCCCCATGGGGACCCCATTGCTGGGGGCGAGAACGCCAGGCACCTGGGGCCCGGGAGCGGGGCAGGGTGACTCGGCGTGGGACGTGGACCGTCCCCACGCCGTTGGCGAAGCCGGGCCGGAGCTGCACAGGGGGGTTCCGGAGGCCCCACCCCAGCCCGGCCCGGGGAGGAGGCTGGCCCTGGCGCCCCGAGACTCAGCCTGAGCGGCTCCCCCGCAGGCGCCCTCACCTCAGCCCTCCGGGGAGAGCGCGGCCCCGCCGGGGGTTCGGCCCCCGGAGCCTCCCGGGACCGGGCCCTAACCCTAGCCCTAGGCCTCGCGGGCCCCCTAACCCTAGCCCGCCCCCCGAGTCTGCCCCTAAGCCGACGCCTGAGCCGCCCCCGCGCATGGGCCCTCACCTCCGCCCTCCAGGGAGATCACGGCGCCGCCGTCGCTTCGGCCCTGGGGTCGTCCCCGGCGCGGGCCCTAACCCTAGCCCGGGCTCTGCCCCCATGGGGACCCCATTGCTGGGGGCGAGAACGCCAGGCACCTGGGGCCCGGGAGCGGGGCAGGGTGACTCGGCGTGGGACGTGGACCGTCCCCACGCCGTTGGCGAAGCCGGGCCGGAGCTGCACAGGGGGGTTCCGGAGGCCCCACCCCAGCCCGGCCCGGGTGGAGGCTGGCCCTGGCGCCCCGAGACTCAGCCTGAGCGGCTCCCCCGCAGGCGCCCTCACCTCAGCCCTCCGGGGAGAGCGCGGCCCCGCCGGGGGTTCGGCCCCCGGAGCCTCCCGGGACCGGGCCCTAACCCTAGCCCTAGGCCTCGCGGGCCCCCTAACCCTAGCCCGCCCCCGAGTCTGCCCCTAAGCCGACGCCTGAGCCGCCCCCGCGCATGGGCCCTCACCTCCGCCCTCCAGGGAGATCACGGCGCCGCCGTCGCTTCGGCCCTGGGGTCGTCCCCGGCGCGGGCCCTAACCCTAGCCCGGGCTCTGCCCCCATGGGGACCCCATTGCTGGGGGCGAGAACGCCAGGCACCTGGGGCCCGGGAGCGGGGCAGGGTGACTCGGCGTGGGACGTGGACCGTCCCCACGCCGTTGGCGAAGCCGGGCCGGAGCTGCACAGGGGGGTTCCGGAGGCCCCACCCCAGCCCGGCCCGGGGAGGAGGCTGGCCCTGGCGCCCCGAGACTCAGCCTGAGCGGCTCCCCCGCAGGCGCCCTCACCTCAGCCCTCCGGGGAGAGCGCGGCCCCGCCGGGGGTTCGGCCCCCGGAGCCTCCCGGGACCGGGCCCTAACCCTAGCCCTAGGCCTCGCGGGCCCCCTAACCCTAGCCCGCCCCCGAGTCTGCCCCTAAGCCTACGCCTGAGCCGCCCCCGCGCATGGGCCCTCACCTCCGCCCTCCAGGGAGATCACGGCGCCGCCGTCGCTTCGGCCCTGGGGTCGTCCCCGGCGCGGGCCCTAACCCTAGCCCGGGCTCTGCCCCCATGGGGACCCCATTGCTGGGGGCGAGAACGCCAGGCACCTGGGGCCCGGGAGCGGGGCAGGGTGACTCGGCGTGGGACGTGGACCGTCCCCACGCCGTTGGCGAAGCCGGGCCGGAGCTGCACAGGGGGGTTCCGGAGGCCCCACCCCAGCCCGGCCCGGGGAGGAGGCTGGCCCTGGCGCCCCGAGACTCAGCCTGAGCGGCTCCCCCGCAGGCGCCCTCACCTCAGCCCTCCGGGGAGAGCGCGGCCCCGCCGGGGGTTCGGCCCCCGGAGCCTCCCGGGACCGGGCCCTAACCCTAGCCCTAGGCCTCGCGGGCCCCCTAACCCTAGCCCGCCCCCCGAGTCTGCCCCTAAGCCGACGCCTGAGCCGCCCCCGCGCATGGGCCCTCACCTCCGCCCTCCAGGGAGATCACGGCGCCGCCGTCGCTTCGGCCCTGGGGTCGTCCCCGGCGCGGGCCCTAACCCTAGCCCGGGCTCTGCCCCCATGGGGACCCCATTGCTGGGGGCGAGAACGCCAGGCACCTGGGGCCCGGGAGCGGGGCAGGGTGACTCGGCGTGGGACGTGGACCGTCCCCACGCCGTTGGCGAAGCCGGGCCGGAGCTGCACAGGGGGGTTCCGGAGGCCCCACCCCGGCCCGGCCCGGGGAGGAGGCTGGCCCTGGCGCCCCGAGACTCAGCCTGAGCGGCTCCCCCGCAGGCGCCCTCACCTCAGCCCTCCGGGGAGAGCGCGGCCCCGCCGGGGGTTCGGCCCCCGGAGCCTCCCGGGACCGGGCCCTAACCCTAGCCCTAGGCCTCGCGGGCCCCCTAACCCTAGCCCGCCCCCCGAGTCTGCCCCTAAGCCGACGCCTGAGCCGCCCCCGCGCATGGGCCCTCACCTCCGCCCTCCAGGGAGATCACGGCGCCGCCGTCGCTTCGGCCCTGGGGTCGTCCCCGGCGCGGGCCCTAACCCTAGCCCGGGCTCTGCCCCCATGGGGACCCCATTGCTGGGGGCGAGAACGCCAGGCACCTGGGGCCCGGGAGCGGGGCAGGGTGACTCGGCGTGGGACGTGGACCGTCCCCACGCCGTTGGCGAAGCCGGGCCGGAGCTGCACAGGGGGGTTCCGGAGGCCCCACCCCAGCCCGGCCCGGGGAGGAGGCTGGCCCTGGCGCCCCGAGACTCAGCCTGAGCGGCTCCCCCGCAGGCGCCCTCACCTCAGCCCTCCGGGGAGAGCGCGGCCCCGCCGGGGGTTCGGCCCCCGGAGCCTCCCGGGACCGGGCCCTAACCCTAGCCCTAGGCCTCGCGGGCCCCCTAACCCTAGCCCGCCCCCCGAGTCTGCCCCTAAGCCGACGCCTGAGCCGCCCCCGCGCATGGGCCCTCACCTCCGCCCTCCAGGGAGATCACGGCGCCGCCGTCGCTTCGGCCCTGGGGTCGTCCCCGGCGCGGGCCCTAACCCTAGCCCGGGCTCTGCCCCCATGGGGACCCCATTGCTGGGGGCGAGAACGCCAGGCACCTGGGGCCCGGGAGCGGGGCAGGGTGACTCGGCGTGGGACGTGGACCGTCCCCACGCCGTTGGCGAAGCCGGGCCGGAGCTGCACAGGGGGGTTCCGGAGGCCCCACCCCAGCCCGGCCCGGGGAGGAGGCTGGCCCTGGCGCCCCGAGACTCAGCCTGAGCGGCTCCCCCGCAGGCGCCCTCACCTCAGCCCTCCGGGGAGAGCGCGGCCCCGCCGGGGGTTCGGCCCCCGGAGCCTCCCGGGACCGGGCCCTAACCCTAGCCCTAGGCCTCGCGGGCCCCCTAACCCTAGCCCGCCCCCCGAGTCTGCCCCTAAGCCGACGCCTGAGCCGCCCCCGCGCATGGGCCCTCACCTCCGCCCTCCAGGGAGATCACGGCGCCGCCGTCGCTTCGGCCCTGGGGTCGTCCCCGGCGCGGGCCCTAACCCTAGCCCGGGCTCTGCCCCCATGGGGACCCCATTGCTGGGGGCGAGAACGCCAGGCACCTGGGGCCCGGGAGCGGGGCAGGGTGACTCGGCGTGGGACGTGGACCGTCCCCACGCCGTTGGCGAAGCCGGGCCGGAGCTGCACAGGGGGGTTCCGGAGGCCCCACCCCAGCCCGGCCCGGGGAGGAGGCTGGCCCTGGCGCCCCGAGACTCAGCCTGAGCGGCTCCCCCGCAGGCGCCCTCACCTCAGCCCTCCGGGGAGAGCGCGGCCCCGCCGGGGGTTCGGCCCCCGGAGCCTCCCGGGACCGGGCCCTAACCCTAGCCCTAGGCCTCGCGGGCCCCCTAACCCTAGCCCGCCCCCCGAGTCTGCCCCTAAGCCGACGCCTGAGCCGCCCCCGCGCATGGGCCCTCACCTCCGCCCTCCAGGGAGATCACGGCGCCGCCGTCGCTTCGGCCCTGGGGTCGTCCCCGGCGCGGGCCCTAACCCTAGCCCGGGCTCTGCCCCCATGGGGACCCCATTGCTGGGGGCGAGAACGCCAGGCACCTGGGGCCCGGGAGCGGGGCAGGGTGACTCGGCGTGGGACGTGGACCGTCCCCACGCCGTTGGCGAAGCCGGGCCGGAGCTGCACAGGGGGGTTCCGGAGGCCCCACCCCAGCCCGGCCCGGGGAGGAGGCTGGCCCTGGCGCCCCGAGACTCAGCCTGAGCGGCTCCCCCGCAGGCGCCCTCACCTCAGCCCTCCGGGGAGAGCGCGGCCCCGCCGGGGGTTCGGCCCCCGGAGCCTCCCGGGACCGGGCCCTAACCCTAGCCCTAGGCCTCGCGGGCCCCCTAACCCTAGCCCGCCCCCGAGTCTGCCCCTAAGCCGACGCCTGAGCCGCCCCCGCGCATGGGCCCTCACCTCCGCCCTCCAGGGAGTTCACGGCGCCGCCGTCGCTTCGGCCCTGGGGTCGTCCCCGGCGCGGGCCCTAACCCTAGCCCGGGCTCTGCCCCCATGGGGACCCCATTGCTGGGGGCGAGAACGCCAGGCACCTGGGGCCCGGGAGCGGGGCAGGGTGACTCGGCGTGGGACGTGGACCGTCCCCACGCCGTTGGCGAAGCCGGGCCGGAGCTGCACAGGGGGGTTCCGGAGGCCCCACCCCGGCCCGGCCCGGGGAGGAGGCTGGCCCTGGCGCCCCGAGACTCAGCCTGAGCGGCTCCCCCGCAGGCGCCCTCACCTCAGCCCTCCGGGGAGAGCGCGGCCCCGCCGGGGGTTCGGCCCCCGGAGCCTCCCGGGACCGGGCCCTAACCCTAGCCCTAGGCCTCGCGGGCCCCCTAACCCTAGCCCGCCCCCCGAGTCTGCCCCTAAGCCGACGCCTGAGCCGCCCCCGCGCATGGGCCCTCACCTCCGCCCTCCAGGGAGATCACGGCGCCGCCGTCGCTTCGGCCCTGGGGTCGTCCCCGGCGCGGGCCCTAACCCTAGCCCGGGCTCTGCCCCCATGGGGACCCCATTGCTGGGGGCGAGAACGCCAGGCACCTGGGGCCCGGGAGCGGGGCAGGGTGACTCGGCGTGGGACGTGGACCGTCCCCACGCCGTTGGCGAAGCCGGGCCGGAGCTGCACAGGGGGGTTCCGGAGGCCCCACCCCAGCCCGGCCCGGGGAGGAGGCTGGCCCTGGCGCCCCGAGACTCAGCCTGAGCGGCTCCCCGCAGGCGCCCTCACCTCAGCCCTCCGGGGAGAGCGCGGCCCCGCCGGGGGTTCGGCCCCCGGAGCCTCCCGGGACCGGGCCCTAACCCTAGCCCTAGGCCTCGCGGGCCCCCTAACCCTAGCCCGCCCCCGAGTCTGCCCCTAAGCCGACGCCTGAGCCGCCCCCGCGCATGGGCCCTCACCTCCGCCCTCCAGGGAGATCACGGCGCCGCCGTCGCTTCGGCCCTGGGGTCGTCCCCGGCGCGGGCCCTAACCCTAGCCCGGGCTCTGCCCCCATGGGGACCCCATTGCTGGGGGCGAGAACGCCAGGCACCTGGGGCCCGGGAGCGGGACAGGGTGACTCGGCGTGGGACGTGGACCGTCCCAACGCCGTTGGCGAAGCCGGGCCGGAGCTGCACAGGGGGGTTCCGGAGGCCCCACCCCGGCCCGGCCCGGGGAGGAGGCTGGCCCTGGCGCCCCGAGACTCAGCCTGAGCGGCTCCCCCGCAGGCGCCCTCACCACAGCCCTCCGGGGAGAGCGCGGCCCCGCCGGGGGTTCGGCCCCCGGAGCCTCCCGGGACCGGGCCCTAACCCTAGCCCTAGGCCTCGCGGGCCCCCTAACCCTAGCCCGCCCCCCGAGTCTGCCCCTAAGCCGACTCCGGAGCCGCCCCCGCGCATGGGCCCTCACCTCCGCCCTCCAGGGAGATCACGGCGCCGCGGTCGCTTCGGCCCTGGGGTCATCCCCGGCGCGGGCCCTAACCCTAGCCCGGGCTCTGCCCCATGGGGACCCCATTGCTGGGGGCGAGAATGCCAGGCACCTGGGGCCCGGGAGCGGGACAGGGTGACTCGGCGTGGGACGTGGACCGTCCCCACGCCGTTGGCGAAGCCGGGCCGGAGCTGCACAGGGGGGTTCCGGAGGCCCCACCCCAGCCCGGCCCGGGGAGGAGGCTGGCCCTGGCGCCCCGAGACTCAGCCTGAGCGGCTCCCCAGCAGGCGCCCTCACCTCAGCCCTCCGGGGAGAGCGCGGCCCCGCCGGGGGTTCGGCCCCCGGAGCCTCCCGGGACCGGGCCCTAACCCTAGCCCTAGGCCTCGCGGGCCCCCTAACCCTAGCCCGCCCCCGAGTCTGCCCCTAAGCCGACGCCTGAGCCGCCCCCGCGCATGGGCCCTCACCTCCGCCCTCCAGGGAGATCACGGCGCCGCCGTCGCTTCGGCCCTGGGGTCGTCCCCGGCGCGGGCCCTAACCCTAGCCCGGGCTCTGCCCCCATGGGGACCCCATTGCTGGGGGCGAGAACGCCAGGCACCTGGGGCCCGGGAGCGGGGCAGGGTGACTCGGCGTGGGACGTGGACCGTCCCCACGCCGTTGGCGAAGCCGGGCCGGAGCTGCACAGGGGGGTTCCGGAGGCCCCACCCCAGCCCGGCCCGGGGAGGAGGCTGGCCCTGGCGCCCCGAGACTCAGCCTGAGCGGCTCCCCCGCAGGCGCCCTCACCTCAGCCCTCCGGGGAGAGCGCGGCCCCGCCGGGGGTTCGGCCCCCGGAGCCTCCCGGGACCGGGCCCTAACCCTAGCCCTAGGCCTCGCGGGCCCCCTAACCCTAGCCCGCCCCCGAGTCTGCCCCTAAGCCGACGCCTGAGCCGCCCCCGCGCATGGGCCCTCACCTCCGCCCTCCAGGGAGATCACGGCGCCGCCGTCGCTTCGGCCCTGGGGTCGTCCCCGGAGCGGGCCCTAACCCTAGCCCGGGCTCTGCCCCCATGGGGACCCCATTGCTGGGGGCGAGAACGCCAGGCACCTGGGGCCCGGGAGCGGGGCAGGGTGACTCGGCGTGGACGTGGACCGTCCCCACGCCGTTGGCGAAGCCGGGCCGGAGCTGCACAGGGGGGTTCCGGAGGCCCCACCCCAGCCCGGCCCGGGGAGGAGGCTGGCCCTGGCGCCCCGAGACTCAGCCTGAGCGGCTCCCCCGCAGGCGCCCTCACCTCAGCCCTCCGGGGAGAGCGCGGCCCCGCCGGGGGTTCGGCCCCCGGAGCCTCCCGGGACCGGGCCCTAACCCTAGCCCTAGGCCTCGCGGGCCCCCTAACCCTAGCCCGCCCCCCGAGTCTGCCCCTAAGCCGACGCCTGAGCCGCCCCCGCGCATGGGCCCTCACCTCCGCCCTCCAGGGAGATCACGGCGCCGCCGTCGCTTCGGCCCTGGGTCGTCCCCGGCGCGGGCCCTAACCCTAGCCCGGGCTCTGCCCCCATGGGGACCCCATTGCTGGGGGCGAGAACGCCAGGCACCTGGGGCCCGGGAGCGGGGCAGGGTGACTCGGCGTGGGACGTGGACCGTCCCCACGCCGTTGGCGAAGCCGGGCCGGAGCTGCACAGGGGGGTTCCGGAGGCCCCACCCCAGCCCGGCCCGGGGAGGAGGCTGGCCCTGGCGCCCCGAGACTCAGCCTGAGCGGCTCCCCGCAGGCGCCCTCACCTCAGCCCTCCGGGGAGAGCGCGGTCCCGCCGGGGGTTCGGCCCCCGGAGCCTCCCGGGACCGGGCCCTAACCCTAGCCCTAGGCCTCGCGGGCCCCCTAACCCTAGCCCGCCCCCGAGTCTGCCCCTAAGCCGACGCCTGAGCCGCCCCCGCGCATGGGCCCTCACCTCCGCCCTCCAGGGAGATCACGGCGCCGCCGTCGCTTCGGCCCTGGGGTCGTCCCCGGCGCGGGCCCTAACCCTAGCCCGGGCTCTGCCCCCATGGGGACCCCATTGCTGGGGGCGAGAACGCCAGGCACCTGGGGCCCGGGAGCGGGGCAGCGTGACTCGGCGTGGGACGTGGACCGTCCCCACGCCGTTGGCGAAGCCGGGCCGGAGCTGCACGTGGGGGTTCCGGAGGCCCCACCCCAGCCCGGCCCGGGGAGGAGGCTGGCCCTGGCGCCCCGAGACTCAGCCCACCCCAGCCCGGCCCGGGGAGGAGGCTGGCCCTGGCTCCCCGAGACTCAGCCTGAGAGGCTCCCCCGCAGGCGCCCTCACCTCAGCCCTCCGGGGAGAGCGCAGACCCGCCGGGGGTTCGGCCCCCGGAGCCTCCCGGGATCGGGCCCTAAACCTAGCCCTAAGCCTCGCGGGCCCCCTAACCCTAGCCCGCCCCCCGAGTGTGCCCCTAAGCGTACGCCTGAGCCGCCCCCGCGCATGGGCCCTCACCTCTGCCCTCCAGGGAGATCACGGCGCCGCCGTCGCTTCGGCCCTGGGGCCATCCCCGGCGCGGGCCCTAAACCTAGCCCGGGCTCTGCCCCCATGGGGACCCCATTGCTGGGGGCGGAAACGCCAGGCACCTGGGGCCCGGGAGCGGGGCAGTGTGACTCGGCGTGGGACGTGGACCGTCCCCACGCCGTTGGCGAAGCCGGGCCGGAGCTGCACAGGGGCGTTCCGGATGACCCACCCCAGCCCGGCCCGGGGAGGAGGCTGGCCCTGGCGCCCCGAGACTCAGCCCACCCCAGCCCGGCCCGGGGAAGAGGCTGGCCCTGGCGCCCCGAGACTCAGCCTGAGCGGCTCCCCTCAGGCGACCTCACCTCAGCCCCCAGGGGAGAGCGCGGCCCCGCCGGGGGTTCGGCCCCCCGCCCCCGGAGCCTCCCGGGACCGGGCCCTAACCCTAGCCCTAGGCCTCGCGGGCCCCCTAACCCTAGCCCGCCCCCGATTCTGCCCCTAAGCCGACGCCTGAGCCGCCCCCGCGCATGGGCCCTCACCTCCGCCCTCCAGGGAGATCACGGCGCCGCCGTCTCTTCGGTCGTGGGGTCGTCCCCGGCGCGGGCCCTAACCCTAGCCCGGGCTCTGCCCCCATGGGGACCCCATTGCTGGGGGCGAGAACGCCAGGCACCTGGGGCCCGGGAGCGGGGCAGGGTGACTCGGCGTGGGACGTGGACCGTCCCCACGCCGTAGGCGAAGCCGGGCCGGAGCTGCACAGGGGGGTTCCGGAGGCCCCACCCCAGCCCGGCCCGGGGAGAGGCTGGCCCTGGCGCCCCGAGACTCAGCCTGAGCGGCTCCCCAGCAGGCGCCCTCACCTCAGCCCTCCGGGGAGAGCGCGGCCCCGCCGGGGGTTCGGCCCCCGGAGCCTCCCGGGACCGGGCCCTAACCCTAGCCCTAGGCCTCGCGGGCCCCCTAACCCTAGCCCGCCCCCGAGTCTGCCCCTAAGCCGACGCCTGAGCCGCCCCCGCGCATGGGCCCTCACCTCCGCCCTCCAGGGAGATCACGGCGCCGCCGTCGCTTCGGCCCTGGGGTCGTCCCCGGCACGGGCCCTAACCCTAGCCCGGGCTCTGCCCCCATGGGGACCCCATTGCTGGGGGAGAGAACGCCAGGCACCTGGGGCCCGGGAGCGGGGCAGGGTGACTCGGCGTGGGACGTGGACCGTCCCCACGCCGTTGGCGAAGCCGGGCCGGAGCTGCACAGGGGGGTTCCGGATGATCCACCCCAGCCCGGCCCGGGGAGGAGGCTGGCCCTGGCGCCCCGAGACTCAGCCCACCCCAGCCCGGCCCGGGGAAGAGGCTGGCCTTGGCGCCCCGAGACTCAGCCTGAGCGGCTCCCCCGCAGGCGCCCTCACCTCAGCCCTCCGGGGAGAGCACGGCCCCGCCGGGTGTTCGGCCCCCGGAGCCTCCCGGGACCGGGCCCTAACCCTAGCCCTAAGCCTCGCGGGCCCCCTAACCCTAGCCCGAACCCCGAGTGTGCCCCTAAGCCTACGCCTGAGCCGCCCCCGCGCATGGGCCCTCACCTCCGCCCTCCAGGGAGTTCACGGCGCCGCCGTCGCTTCGGCCCTGGGGCCGTCCCCGGCGCGGGCCCTAACCCTAACCCGGGCTCTGCCCCCATGGGGTCCCCATTGCTGGGGGAGAGAACGCCAGGCACCTGGGGCCCGGGAGCGGGGCAGGGTGACTCGGCGTGGGACGTGGACCGTCCCCACTCCGTTGGCGAAGCCGGGCCGGAGCTGCACAGGGGGGTTCCGGAGGCCCCACCCCAGCCCGGCCCGGGGAGGAGGCTGGCCCTGGCGCCCCGAGACTCAGCCCACCCCAGCCCGGCCCGGGGAGGAGGCTGGCCCTGGCTCCCCGAGACTCAGCCTGAGAGGCTCCCCCGCAGGCGCCCTCACCTCAGCCCTCCGGGGAGAGCGCAGACCCGCCGGGGGTTCGGCCCCCGGACCCTCCCGGGATCGGGCCCTAACCCTAGCCCTAAGCCTCGCGGGCCCCCTAACCCTAGCCCGCACCCCGAGTGTGCCTCTAAGCGTACGCCTGAGCCGCCCCCGCGCATGGGCCCTCACCTCCGCCCTCCAGGGAGATCACGGCGCCGCCGTCGCTTCGGCCCTGGGGTCGTCCCCGGCGCGGGCCCTAACCCTAGCCCGGGCTCTGCCCCCATGGGGACCCCATTGCTGGGGGCGAGAACGCCAGGCACCTGGGGCCCGGGAGCGGGGCAGGGTGACTCGGCGTGGGACGTGGACCGTCCCCACGCCGTTGGCGAAGCCGGGCCGGAGCTGCACAGGGGGGTTCCGGAGGCCCCACCCCAGCCCGGCCCGGGGAGGAGGCTGGCCCTGGCGCCCCGAGACTCAGCCTGAGCGGCTCCCCCGCAGGCGCCCTCACCTCAGCCCTCCGGGGAGAGCGCGGCCCCGCCGGGGGTTCGGCCCCCGGAGCCTCCCGGGACCGGGCCCTAACCCTAGCCCTAGGCCTCGCGGGCCCCCTAACCCTAGCCCGCCCCCCGAGTCTGCCCCTAAGCCGACGCCTGAGCCGCCCCCGCGCATGGGCCCTCACCTCCGCCCTCCAGGGAGATCACGGCGCCGCCGTCTCTTCGGCCGTGGGGTCGTCCCCGGCGCGGGCCCTAACCCTAGCCCGGGCTCTGCCCCCATGGGGACCCCATTGCTGGGGGCGAGAACGCCAGGCACCTGGGGCCCGGGAGCGGGGCAGGGTGACTCGGCGTGGGACGTGGACTGTCCCCACGCCGTAGGCGAAGCCGGGCCGGAGCTGCACAGGGTGGTTCCGGAAGCCCCACCCCAGCCCGGCCCGGGGAGAAGGCTGGCCCTGGCGCCCCGAGACTCAGCCTGAGCGGCTCCCCAACAGGCGCCCTCACCTCAGCCCTCCGGGGAGAGCACGGCCCCGCCGGGTGTTCGGACCCCGGAGCCTCCCGGGACCGGGCCCTAACCCTAGCCCTAAGCCTCGCGGGCCCCCTAACCCTAGCCCGGCCCCCGAGTGTGCCCCTAAGCCTACGCCTGGGCCGCCCCCGCGCATGGGCCCTCACCTCCGCCCTCTAGGGAGTTCACGGCGCCGACGTCGCTTCGGTCGTGGGGTCGTCCCCGACACGGGCCCTAACCCTAGCCCGGGCTCTGCCCCCATGGGGACCCCACTGCTGGGGGCGAGAACGCCAGGCACCTGGGGCCCGGGAGCGGGGCAGGGTGACTCGGCGTGGGACGTGGACCGTCCCCACGCCGTTGGCGAAGCCGGGCCGGAGCTGCACAGGGGGGTTCCGGATGATCCACCCCAGCCCGGCCCGGGGAGGAGGCTGGCCCTGGCGCCCCGAGACTCAGCCCACCCCAGCCCGGCCCGGGGAAGAGGCTGGCCTTGGCGCCCCGAGACTCAGCCTGAGCGGCTCCCCCGCAGGCGCCCTCACCTCAGCCCTCAGGGGAGAGCGCGGCCCCGCCGGGGGTTCGGCCCCCGGAGCCTCCCGGGACCGGGCCCTAACCCTAGCCCTAGGCCTCGCGGGCCCCCTAACCCTAGCCCGCCCCCGATTCTGCCCCTAAGCCGACGCCTGAGCCGCCCCCGCGCATGGGCCCTCACTTCCGCCCTCCAGGGAGTTCACGGCGCCGCCGTCGCTTCGGCCCTGGGGCCGTCCCCGGCGCGGGCCCTAACCCTAGCCCGGGCTCTGCCCCCATGGGGACCCCACTGCTGGGGGCGAGAACGCCAGGCACCTGGGGCCCGGGAGCGGGGCAGGGTGACTCGGCGTGGGACGAGGACCGTCCCCACGCCGTAGGCGAAGCCGGGCCGGAGCTGCACAGGGTGGTTCCGGAGGCCCCACCCCAGCCCGGCCCGGGGAGAAGGCTGGCCCTGGCGCCCCGAGACTCAGCCTGAGCGGCTCCCCAACAGGCGCCCTCACCTCAGCCCTCCGGGGAGAGCACGGCCCCGCCGGGTGTTCGGCCCCCGGAGCCTCCCGGGACCGGGCCCTAACCCTAGCCCTAAGCCTCGCGGGCCCCCTAACCCTAGCCCGGCCCCCGAGTGTGCCCCTAAGCCTACGCCTGGGCCGCCCCCGCGCATGGGCCCTCACCTCCGCCCTCTAGGGAGTTCACGGCGCCGACGTCGCTTCGGCCCTGGGGCCGTCCCCGGCACGGGCCCTAACCCTAGCCCGGGCTCTGCCCCCATGGGGTCCCCATTGCTGGGGGAGAGAACGCCAGGCACCTGGGGCCCGGGAGCGGGGCAGGGTGACTCGGCGTGGGACGTGGACTGTCCCCACGCCGTTGGCGAAGCCGGGCCTGAGCTGCACAGGGGGGTTCCGGATGATCCACCCCAGCCCGGCCCGGGGAGGAGGCTGGCCCTGGCGCCCCGAGACTCAGCCCACCCCAGCCCGGCCCGGGGAAGAGGCTGGCCTTGGCGCCCCGAGACTCAGCCTGAGCGGCTCCCCCGCAGGCGCCCTCACCTCAGCCCTCCGGGGAGAGCGCGGCCCCGCCGGGGTTTCGGCCCCCGGAGCCTCCCGGGTACGGGCCCTAACCCTAGCCCTAGGCCTCGCGGTCCCCCTAACCCTAGCCCGCCCCCCGAATCTGCCCCTAAGCCGACGCCTGAGCCGCCCCCGCGCATGGGCCCTCACCTCCGCCCTCCAGGGAGATCACGGCGCCGCCGTCGCTTCGGCCCTGGGGTCGTCCCCGGCGCGGGCCCTAACCCTAGCCCGGGCTCTGCCCCCATGGGGACCCCATTGCTGGGGGCGAGAACGCCAGGCACCTGGGGCCCGGGAGCGGGGCAGGGTGACTCGGCGTGGGACGTGGACCGTCCCCACGCCGTTGGCGAAGCCGGGCCGGAGCTGCACAGGGGGGTTCCGGAGGCCCCACCCCAGCCCGGCCCGGGGAGGAGGCTGGCCCTGGCTCCCCGAGACTCAGCCTGAGCGGCTCCCCCGCAGGCGCCCTCACCTCAGCCCTCCGGGGAGAGCGCTGCCCCGCCGGGGGTTCGGCCCCCGGAGCCTCCCGGGACCGGGCCCTAACCCTAGCCCTAAGCCTCGCGGGCCCCCTAACCCTAGCCCGACCCCCGAGTGTGCCCCTAAGCCTACGCCTGAGCCGCCCTCGCGCATGGGCCCTCACTTCCGCCCTCCAGGGAGTTCTCGGCGCCGCCTTCGCTTCGGCCCTGGGGCCGTCCCCGGCGCGGGCCCTAACCCTAGCCCGGGCCCTGCCCCCATGTGGTCCCCAATCCTGGGGGAGAGATCGCCAGGCACCTGGGGCCCGGGAGCGGGGCAGGGTGACTCGGCGTGGGACGGGGACCGTCCCCACGCCGTTGGCGAAGCCGGGCCGGAGCTGCACAGGGGGGTTCCGGAGGCCCCACCCCAGCCCGGCCCGGGGAGGAGGCTGGCCCTGGCGCCCCGAGACTCAGCCCACCCCAGCCCGGCCCGGGGAGGAGGCTGGCCCTGGCTCCCCGAGACTCAGCCTGAGAGGCTCCCCCGCAGGCGCCCTCACCTCAGCCCTCCGGGGAGAGCGCAGACCCGCCGGGGGTTCGGCCCCCGGAGCCTCCCGGGTACGGGCCCTAACCCTAGCCCTAGGCCTCGCGGGCCCCCTAACCCTAGCCCGCCCCCCGAGTCTGCCCCTAAGCCGACGCCTGAGCCGCCCCCGCGCATGGGCCCTCACCTCCGCCCTCCAGGGAGATCACGGCGCCGCCGTCGCTTCGGCCCTGGGGTCGTCCCCGGCGCGGGCCCTAACCCTAGCCCGGCTCTGCCCCCATGGGGACCCCATTGCTGGGGGCGAGAACGCCAGGCACCTGGGGCCCGGGAGCGGGGCAGGGTGACTCGGCGTGGGACGGGACCGTCCCCACGCCGTTGGCGAAGCCGGGCCGGAGCTGCACAGGGGGGTTCCGGAGGCCCCACCCCAGCCCGGCCCGGGGAGGAGCCTGGCCCTGGCGCCCCGAGACTCAGCCTGAGCGGCTCCCCCGCAGGCGCCCTCACCTCAGCCCTCCGGGGAGAGCGCGGCCCCGCCGGGGGTTCGGCCCCCGGAGCCTCCCGGGACCGGGCCCTAACCCTAGCCCTAGACCTCGCGGGCCCCCTAACCCTAGCCCGCCCCCCGAGTCTGCCCCTAAGCCGACGCCTGAGCCGCCCCCGCGCATGGGCCCTCACCTCCGCCCTCCAGGGAGATCACGGCGCCGCCGTCTCTTTGGCGGTGGGGTCGTCCCCGGCGCGGGCCCTAACCCTAGCCCGGGCTCTGCCCCCATGCGGACCCCATTGCTGGGGGCGAGAACGCCAGGCACCTGGGGCCCGGGAGCGGGGCCGGGTGACTCGGCGTGGGACGTTGACCGTCCCCACTCCGTTGGCGAAGCCGGGCCGGAGCTGCACAGGGGGGTTCCGGAGGCCCCACCCCAGCCCGGCCCGGGGAGGAGGCTGGCCCTGGCGCCCCGAGACTCAGCCCACCCCAGCCCGGCCCGGGGAGGAGGCTGGCCCTGGCTCCCCGAGACTCAGCCTGAGAGGCTCCCCCGCAGGCGCCCTCACCTCAGCCCTCCGGGGAGAGCGCAGACCCGCCGGGGGTTCGGCCCCCGGACCCTCCCGGGACCGGGCCCTAACCCTAGCCCTAGGCCTCGCGGGCCCCCTAACCCTAGCCCGCCCCCCGAGTCTGCCCCTAAGCCGACGCCTGAGCCGCCCCCGCGCATGGGCCCTCACCTCCGCCCTCCAGGGAGATCACGGCGCCGCCGTCGCTTCGGCCCTGGGGTCGTCCCCGGCGCGGGCCCTAACCCTAGCCCGGGCTCTGCCCCCATGGGGACCCCATTGCTGGGGGCGAGAACGCCAGGCACCTGGGGCCCGGGAGCGGGGCAGGGTGACTCGGCGTGGGACGTGGACCGTCCCCACGCCGTTGGCGAAGCCGGGCCGGAGCTGCACAGGGGGGTTCCGGAGGCCCCACCCCAGCCCGGCCCGGGGAGGAGGCTGGCCCTGGCGCCCCGAGACTCAGCCTGAGCGGCTCCCCCGCAGGCGCCCTCACCTCAGCCCTCCGGGGAGAGCGCGGCCCCGCCGGGGGTTCGGCCCCCGGAGCCTCCCGGGACCGGGCCCTAACCCTAGCCCTAGGCCTCGCGGGCCCCCTAACCCTAGCCCGCCCCCCGAGTCTGCCCCTAAGCCGACGCCTGAGCCGCCCCCGCGCATGGGCCCTCACCTCCGCCCTCCAGGGAGATCACGGCGCCGCCGTCGCTTCGGCCCTGGGGTCGTCCCCGGCGCGGGCCCTAACCCTAGCCCGGGCTCTGCCCCCATGGGGACCCCATTGCTGGGGGCGAGAACGCCAGGCACCTGGGGCCCGGGAGCGGGGCAGGGTGACTCGGCGTGGGACGTGGACCGTCCCCACGCCGTTGGCGAAGCCGGGCCGGAGCTGCACAGGGGGGTTCCGGAGGCCCCACCCCAGCCCGGCCCGGGGAGGAGGCTGGCCCTGGCGCCCCGAGACTCAGCCTGAGCGGCTCCCCCGCAGGCGCCCTCACCTCAGCCCTCCGGGGAGAGCGCGGCCCCGCCGGGGGTTCGGCCCCCGGAGCCTCCCGGGACCGGGCCCTAACCCTAGCCCTAGGCCTCGCGGGCCCCCTAACCCTAGCCCGCCCCCGAGTCTGCCCCTAAGCCGACGCCTGAGCCGCCCCCGCGCATGGGCCCTCACCTCCGCCCTCCAGGGAGATCACGGCGCCGCCGTCGCTTCGGCCCTGGGGTCGTCCCCGGCGCGGGCCCTAACCCTAGCCCGGGCTCTGCCCCCATGGGGACCCCATTGCTGGGGGCGAGAACGCCAGGCACCTGGGGCCCGGGAGCGGGGCAGGGTGACTCGGCGTGGGACGTGGACCGTCCCCACGCCGTTGGCGAAGCCGGGCCGGAGCTGCACAGGGGGGTTCCGGAGGCCCCACCCCAGCCCGGCCCGGGGAGGAGGCTGGCCCTGGCGCCCCGAGACTCAGCCTGAGCGGCTCCCCAGCAGGCGCCCTCACCTCAGCCCTCCGGGGAGAGCGCGGCCCCGCCGGGGGTTCGGCCCCCGGAGCCTCCCGGGACCGGGCCCTAACCCTAGCCCTAGGCCTCGCGGGCCCCCTAACCCTAGCCCGCCCCCCGAGTCTGCCCCTAAGCCGACGCCTGAGCCGCCCCCGCGCATGGGCCCTCACCTCCGCCCTCCAGGGAGATCACGGCGCCGCCGTCGCTTCGGCCCTGGGGTCGTCCCCGGCGCGGGCCCTAACCCTAGCCCGGGCTCTGCCCCCATGGGGACCCCATTGCTGGGGGCGAGAACGCCAGGCACCTGGGGCCCGGGAGCGGGGCAGGGTGACTCGGCGTGGGACGTGGACCGTCCCCACGCCGTTGGCGAAGCCGGGCCGGAGCTGCACAGGGGGGTTCCGGAGGCCCCACCCCAGCCCGGCCCGGGGAGGAGGCTGGCCCTGGCGCCCCGAGACTCAGCCTGAGCGGCTCCCCCGCAGGCGCCCTCACCTCAGCCCTCCGGGGAGAGCGCGGCCCCGCCGGGGTTTCGGCCCCCGGAGCCTCCCGGGTACGGGCCCTAACCCTAGCCCTAGGCCTCGCGGTCCCCCTAACCCTAGCCCGCCCCCCGAATCTGCCCCTAAGCCGACGCCTGAGCCGCCCCCGCGCATGGGCCCTCACCTCCGCCCTCCAGGGAGATCACGGCGCCGCCGTCGCTTCGGCCCTGGGGTCGTCCCCGGCGCGGGCCCTAACCCTAGCCCGCGCTCTGCCCCCATGGGGACCCCATTGCTGGGGGCGAGAACGCCAGGCACCTGGGGCCCGGGAGCGGGGCAGGGTGACTCGGCGTGGGACGTGGACCGTCCCCACGCCGTTGGGGAAGCCGGGCCGGAGCTGCACGTGGGGGTTCCGGAGGCCCCACCCCAGCCCGGCCCGGGGAGGAAGCTGGCCCTGGCGCCCCGAGACTCAGCCCACCCCAGCCCGGCCCGGGGAGGAGGCTGGCCCTGGCTCCCCGAGACTCAGCCTGAGAGGCTCCCCCGCAGGCGCCCTCACCTCAGCCCTCCGGGGAGAGCGCGGCCCCGCCGGGGGTTCGGCCCCCGGAGCCTCCCGGGACCGGGCCCTAACCCTAGCCCTAGGCCTCGCGGGCCCCCTAACCCTAGCCCGCCCCCCGAGTCTGCCCCTAAGCCGACGCCTGAGCCGCCCCCGCGCATGGGCCCTCACCTCCGCCCTCCAGGGAGATCACGGCGCCGCCGTCGCTTCGGCCCTGGGGTCGTCCCCGGCGCGGGCCCTAACCCTAGCCCGGGCTCTGCCCCCATGGGGACCCCATTGCTGGGGGCGAGAACGCCAGGCACCTGGGGCCCGGGAGCGGGGCAGGGTGACTCGGCGTGGGACGTGGACCGTCCCCACGCCGTTGGCGAAGCCGGGCCGGAGCTGCACAGGGGGGTTCCGGAGGCCCCACCCCAGCCCGGCCCGGGGAGGAGCCTGGCCCTGGCGCCCCGAGACTCAGCCTGAGCGGCTCCACCGCAGGCGCCCTCACCTCAGCCCTCCGGGGAGAGCGCAGGCCCGCCGGGGGTTCGGCCCCCGGAGCCTCCCGGGATCGGGCCCTAACCCTAGCCCTAAGCCTCGCGGGCCCCCTAACCCTAGCCCGCCCCCCGAGTGTGCCCCTAAGCGAACGCCTGAGCCGCCCCCGCGCATGGGCCCTCACCTCTGCCCTCCAGGGAGATCACGGCGCCGCCGTCGCTTCGGCCCTGGGGCCGTCCCCGGCGCGGGCCCTAAACCTAGCCCGGGCTCTGCCCCCATGGGGACCCCATTGCTGGGGGCGGAAACGCCAGGCACCTGGGGCCCGGGAGCGGGGCAGTGTGACTCGGCGTGGGACGTGGACCGTCCCCACGCCGTTGGCGAAGCCGGGCCGGAGCTGCACAGGGGCGTTCCGGATGACCCACCCCAGCCCGGCCCGGGGAGGAGGCTGGCCCTGGCGCCCCGAGACTCAGCCCACCCCAGCCCGGCCCGGGGAAGAGGCTGGCCCTGGCGCCCCAAGACTCAGCCTGAGCGGCTCCCCTCAGGCGACCTCACCTCAGCCCTCCGGGGAGAGCGCGGCCCCGCCGGGGGTTCGGCCCCCGGAGCCTCCCGGGACCGGGCCCTAACCCTAGCCCTAGGCCTCGCGGGCCCCCTAACCCTAGCCCGCCCCCCGAGTCTGCCCCTAAGCCGACGCCTGAGCCGCCCCCGCGCATGGGCCCTCACCTCCGCCCTCCAGGGAGATCACGGCGCCGCCGTCGCTTCGGCCGTGGGGTCGTCCCCGGCGCGGGCCCTAACCCTAGCCCGGGCTCTGCCCCCATGGGGACCCCATTGCTGGGGGCGAGAACGCCAGGCACCTGGGGCCCGGGAGCGGGGCAGGGTGACTCGGCGTGGGACGTGGACCGTCCCCACGCCGTAGGCGAAGCCGGGCCGGAGCTGCACAGGGGGGTTCCGGAGGCCCCACCCCAGCCCGGCCCGGGGAGGAGGCTGGCCCTGGCGCCCCGAGACTCAGCCTGAGCGGCTCCCCCGCAGGCGCCCTCACCTCAGCCCTCCGGGGAGAGCGCGGCCCCGCCGGGGGTTCCGCCCCCGGAGCATCCCGGGACCGGGCCCTAACCCTAGCCCTAGGCCTCGCGGGTCCCCTAACCCTAGCCCGCCCCCCGAATCTGCCCCTAAGCCGACGCCTGAGCCGCCCCCGCGCATGGTCCCTCACCTCCGCCCTCTAGGGAGTTCACGGCGCCGCCGTCGCTTCGGCCCTGGGGCCGTCCCCGGCGCGGGCCCTAACCCTAGCCCGGGCTCTGCCCCCATGGGGTCCCCATTGCTGGGGGCGAGAACGCCAGGCACCTGGGGCCCGGGAGCGGGGCAGGGTGACTCGGCGTGGGACGTGGACCGTCCCCACGCCGTTGGCGAAGCCGGGCCGGAGCTGCACGTGGGGGTTCCGGAGGCCTCACCCCAGCCCGGCCCGGGGAGGAGGCTGGCCCTGGCGCCCCGAGACTCAGCCCCCCCAGCCCGGCCCGGGGAGGAGTCTGGCCCTGGCTCCCCGAGACTCAGCCTGAGAGGCTCCCCCGCAGGCGCCCTCACCTCAGCCCTCCAGGGAGAGCGCAGACCCGCCGGGGGTTCGGCCCCCGGAGCCTCCCGGGATCGGGCCCTAACCCTAGCCCTAAGCCTCGCGGGCCCCCTAACCCTAGCCCGCCCCCCGAGTGTGCCCCTAAGCGCATGGGCCCTCACCTATGCCCTCCAGGGAGATCACGGCGCCGCCGTCGCTTCGGCCCTGGTGCCGTCCCCGGCGCGGGCCCTAAACCTAGCCCGGGCTCTGCCCCCATGGGGACCACATTGCTGGGGGCGGAAACGCCAGGCACCTGGGGCCCGGGAGCGGGGCAGTGTGACTCGGCGTGGGACGTGGACCGTCCACACGCCGTTGGCGAAGCCGGGCCGGAGCTGCACGTGGGGGTTCCGGAGGCCCCACCCCAGCCCGGCACGGGGAGGAGGCTGGCCCTGGCGCCCCGAGACTCAGCCCACCCCAGCCCGGCCCGGGGAGGAGGCTGGCCCTGGCTCCCCGAGACTCAGCCTGAGAGGCTCCCCCGCAGGCGCCCTCACCTCAGCCCTCCGGGGAGAGCGCGGCCCCGCCGGGGGTTCGGCCCCCGGAGCCTCCCGGGACCGGGCCCTAACCCTAGCCCTAGGCCTCGCGGGCCCCCTAACCCTAGCCCGCACCCCGAGTCTGCCCCTAAGCGACGCCTGAGCCGCGCATGGGCCCTCACCTCCGCCCTCCAGGGAGATCACGGCGCCGCCGTCGCTTCGGCCCTGGGGTCGTCCCCGGCGCGGGCCCTAACCCTAGCCCGGGCTCTGCCCCCATGGGGACCCCATTGCTGGGGGCGAGAACGCCAGGCACCTGGGGCCCGGGAGCGGGGCAGGGTGACTCGGCGTGGGACGTGGACCGTCCCCACGCCGTTGGCGAAGCCGGGCCGGAGCTGCACAGGGGGGTTCCGGAGGCCCCACCCCAGCCCGGCCCGGGGAGGAGGCTGGCCCTGGCGCCCCGAGACTCAGCCTGAGCGGCTCCCCCGCAGGCGCCCTCACCTCAGCCCTCAGGGGAAAGCGCGGCCCCGCCGGGGGTTCGGCCCCCGGAGCCTCCCGGGACCGGGCCCTAACCCTAGCCCTAGGCCTCGCGGGGCCCCTAACCCTAGCCCGCCCCCGATTCAGCCCCTAATCCGACGCCTGAGCCGCCCCCGCGCATGGGCCCTCACCTCCGCCCACCAGGGAGATCACGGGGCCGCCGTCGCTTCGGCCCTGGGGTCGTCCCCGGCACGGGCCCTAACCCTAGCCCGGGCTCTGCCCCCATGGGGACCCCATTGCTGGGGGCGAGAACGCCAGGCACCTGGGGCCCGGGAGCGGGGCAGTGTGACTCGGCGTGGGACGAGGACCGTCCCCACGCCGTTGGCGAAGCCGGGCCGGAGCTGCACAGGGGGGTTCCGGATGACCCACCCCAGCCCGGCCCGGGGAGGAGGCTGGCCCTGGCGCCCCTAGACTCAGCCCACCCCAGCCCAGCCCGGGGAAGAGGCTGGCCCTGGCGCCCCGAGACTCAGCCTGAGCGGCTCCCCTCAGGCGCCCTCACCTCAGCCCCCAGGGGAGAGCGCGGCCCCGCCGGGGGTTCGGCCCCCGGAGCCTCCCGGGACCGGGCCCTAACCCTAGCCCTAGGCCTCGCGGGCCCCCTAACCCTAGCCCGCCCCCGATTCTGCCCCTAAGCCGACGCCTGAGCCGCCCCCGCGCATGGGCCCTCACCTCCGCCCTCCAGGGAGATCACGGCGCTGCCGTCTCTTCGGCCGTGGGGTCGTCCCCGGCGCGGGCCCTAACCCTAGCCCGGGCTCTGCCCCCATGGGGACCCCATTGCTGGGGGCGAGAACGCCAGGCACCTGGGGCCCGGGAGCGGGGCAGGGTGACTCGGCGTGGGACGTGGACCGTCCCCACTCCGTTGGCGAAGCCGGGCCGGAGCTGCACAGGGGGGTTCCGGAGGCCCCACCCCAGCCCGGCCCGGGGAGGAGGCTGGCCCTGGCGCCCCGAGACTCAGCCCACCCCAGCCCGGCCCGGGGAGGAGGCTGGCCCTGGCTCCCCGAGACTCAGCCTGAGAGGCTCCCCCGCAGGCGCCCTCACCTCAGCCCTCCGGGGAGAGCGCAGACCCGCCGGGGGTTCGGCCCCCGGACCCTCCCGGGATCGGGCCCTAACCCTAGCCCTAAGCCTCGCGGGCCCCCTAACCCTAGCCCGCACCCCGAGTGTGCCCCTAAGCGTACGCCTGAGCCGCCCCCGCGCATGGGCCCTCACCTCCGCCCTCCAGGGAGATCACGGCGCCGCCGTCGCTTCGGCCCTGGGGTCGTCCCCGGCGCGGGCCCTAACCCTAGCCCGGGCTCTGCTCCCATGGGGACCCCATTGCTGGGGGCGAGAACGCCAGGCACCTGGGGCCCGGGAGCGGGGCAGGGTGACTCGGCGTGGGACGCGGACCGTCCCCACGCCGTTGGCGAAGCCGGGCCGGAGCTGCACAGGGGGGTTCCGGAGGCCACACCCCAGCCCGGCCCGGGGAGGAGGCTGGCCCTGGCGCCCCGAGACTCAGCCTGAGCGGCTCCCCAACAGGCGCCCTCACCTCAGCCCTCCGGGGAGAGCACGGCCCCGCCGGGGGTTCGGCCCCCGGAGCCTCCCGGGATCGGGCCCTAACCCTAGCCCTAAGCCTCGCGGGCCCCCTAACCCTAGCCCGCCCCCCGAGTGTGCCCCTAAGCGAACGCCTGAGCCGCCCCCGCGCATGGGCCCTCACCTCTGCCCTCCAGGGAGATCACGGCGCCGCCGTCGCTTCGGCCCTGGGGCCGTCCCCGGCGCGGGCCCTAAACCTAGCCCGGGCTCTGCCCCCATGGGGACCCCATTGCTGGGGGCGGAAACGCCAGGCACCTGGGGCCCGGGAGCGGGGCAGTGTGACTCGGCGTGGGACGTGGACCGTCCCCACGCCGTTGGCGAAGCCGGGCCGGAGATGCACGTGGGGGTTCCGGAGGCCCCACCCCAGCCCGGCCCGGGGAGGAGGCTGGCCCTGGCGCCCCGAGACTCAGCCCACCCCAGCCCGGCCCGGGGAAGAGGCTGGCCCTGGCGCCCCGAGACTCAGTCTGAGCGGCTCCCCCGCAGGCGCCCTCACCTCAGCCCTCAGGGGAGAGCGCGGCCCCGCCGGGGGTTCGGCCCCCGGAGCCTCCCGGGACCGGGCCCTAACCCTAGCCCTAGGCCTCGCGGGCCCCCTAACCCTAGCCCGCCCCCGATTCTGCCCCTAAGCCGACGCCTGAGCCGCCCCCGCGCATGGGCCCTCACCTCCGCCCTCCAGGGAGATCACGGCGCCGCCGTCTCTTCGGTCGTGGGGTCGTCCCCGGCGCGGGCCCTAACCCTAGCCCGGGCTCTGCCCCCATGGGGACCCCATTGCTGGGGGCGAGAACGCCAGGCACCTGGGGCCCGGGAGCGGGGCAGGGTGACTCGGCGTGGGACGTGGACCGTCCCCACGCCGTAGGCGAAGCCGGGCCGGAGCTGCACAGGGTGGTTCCGGAAGCCCCACCCCAGCCCGGCCCGGGGAGAAGGCTGGCCCTGGCGCCCCGAGACTCAGCCTGAGCGGCTCCCCAACAGGCGCCCTCACCTCAGCCCTCCGGGGAGAGCACGGCCCCGCCGGGTGTTCGGCCCCCGGAGCCTCCCGGGACCGGGCCCTAACCCTAGCCCTAAGCCTCGCGGGCCCCCTAACCCTAGCCCGGCCCCCGAGTGTGCCCCTAAGCCTACGCCTGGGCCGCCCCCGCGCATGGGCCCTCACCTCCGCCCTCTAGGGAGTTCACGGCGCCGAAGTCGCTTCGGCCCTGGGGCCGTCCCCGGCACGGGCCCTAACCCTAGCCCGGGCTCTGCCCCCATGGGGTCCCCATTGCTGGGGGAGAGAACGCCAGGCACCTGGGGCCCGGGAGCGGGGCAGGGTGACTCGGCGTGGGACGTGGACCGTCCCCACGCCGTTGGCGAAGCCGGGCCGGAGCTGCACAGGGGGGTTCCGGATGATCCACCCCAGCCCGGCCCGGGGAGGAGGCTGGCCCTGGCGCCCCGAGACTCAGCCCACCCCAGCCCGGCCCGGGGAAGAGGCTGGCCTTGGCGCCCCGAGACTCAGCCTGAGCGGCTCCCCCGCAGGCGCCCTCACCTCAGCCCTCCGGGGAGAGCGCGGCCCCGCCGGGGTTTCGGCCCCCGGAGCCTCCCGGGTACGGGCCCTAACCCTAGCCCTAGGCCTCGCGGTCCCCCTAACCCTAGCCCGCCCCCCGAATCTGCCCCTAAGCCGACGCCTGAGCCGCCCCCGCGCATGGGCCCTCACCTCCGCCCTCCAGGGAGATCACGGCGCCGCCGTCGCTTCGGCCCTGGGGTCGTCCCCGGCGCGGGCCCTAACCCTAGCCCGGGCTCTGCTCCCATGGGGACCCCATTGCTGGGGGCGAGAACGCCAGGCACCTGGGGCCCGGGAGCGGGGCAGTGTGACTCGGCGTGGGACGCGGACCGTCCCCACGCCGTTGGCGAAGCCGGGCCGGAGCTGCACAGGGGCGTTCCGGATGACCCACCCCAGCCCGGCCCGGGGAGGAGGCTGGCCCTGGCGCCCCGAGACTCAGCCCACCCCAGCCCGGCCCGGGGAAGAGGCTGGCCCTGGCGCCCCAAGACTCAGCCTGAGCGGCTCCCCTCAGGCGACCTCACCTCAGCCCCCAGGGGAGAGCGCGGCCCCGCCGGGGGT
Organism: Paguma larvata; assembly: GCA_030068075.1. NCBI lineage: Eukaryota > Metazoa > Chordata > Mammalia > Carnivora > Viverridae > Paguma > Paguma larvata. The sequence continues at coordinate 38,818 of JAINVK010001153.1, read as the reverse complement.
TCGGCCCCCCGCCCCCGGAGCCTCCCGGGACCGGGCCCTAACCCTAGCCCTAGGCCTCGCGGGCCCCCTAACCCTAGCCCGCCCCCGATTCTGCCCCTAAGCCGACGCCTGAGCCGCCCCCGCGCATGGGCCCTCACCTCCGCCCTCCAGGGAGATCACGGCGCCGCCGTCTCTTCGGCCGTGGGGTCGTCCCCGGCGCGGGCCCTAACCCTAGCCCGGGCTCTGCCCCCATGGGGACACCATTGCTGGGGGCGAGAACGCCAGGCACCTGGGGCCCGGGAGCGGGGCAGGGTGACTCGGCGTGGGACGTGGACCGTCCCCACGCCGTAGGCGAAGCCGGGCCGGAGCTGCACAGGGGGGTTCCGGAGGCCCCACCCCAGCCCGGCCCGGGGAGGAGGCTGGCCCTGGCGCCCCGAGACTCAGCCTGAGCGGCTCCCCCGCAGGCGCCCTCACCTCAGCCCTCCGGGGAGAGCGCGGCCCCGCCGGGGGTTCCGCCCCCGGAGCATCCCGGGACCGGGCCCTAACCCTAGCCCTAGGCCTCGCGGGCCCCCTAACCCTAGCCCGCCCCCCGAGTCTGCCCCCAAGCCGAAGCCTGAGCCGCCCCCGCGCATGGGCCCTCACCTCCGCCCTCCAGGGAGATCACGGCGCCACCGTTTCTTCAGCCTTGGGGTCGTCCCCGGCGCGGGCCCTAACCCTAGCCCGGGCTCTGCCCCCATGGGTCCCCATTGCTGGGGGCGAGAACGCCAGGCACCTGGGGCCCGGGAGCGGGGCAGGGTGACTCGGCGTGGGACGCGGACCGTCCCCACGCCGTTGGCGAAGCCGGGCCGGAGCTGCACAGGGGGGTTCCAGAGGCCACACCCCAGCCCTGCCCGGGGAGGAGGCTGGCCCTGGCGCCCCGAGACTCAGCCTGAGCGACTCCCCAACAGGCGCCCTCACCTCAGCCCTCCGGGGAGAGCACGGCCCCGCCGGGTGATCGGCCCCCGGAGCCTCCCGGGACCGGGCCCTAACCCTAGCCCTAAGCCTCGCGGGCCCCCTAACCCTAGCCCGGCCCCCGAGTGTGCCCCTAAGCCTACGCCTGGGCCGCCCCCGCGCATGGGCCCTCACCTCCGCCCTCCAGGGAGTTCACGGCGCCGCCATCGCTTCGGCCCTGGGGCCGTCCCCGGCGCGGGCCCTAACCCTAGCCCGGGCTCTGCCCCCATGGGGTCCCCATTGCTGGGGGAGAGAACGCCAGGCACCTGGGGCCCGGGAGCGGGGCAGCGTGACTCGGCGTGGGACGTGGACCGTCCCCACGCCGTTGGCGAAGCCGGGCCGGAGCTGCACGTGGGGGTTCCGGAGGCCCCACCCCAGCCCGGCCCGGGGAGGAGGCTGGCCCTGGCGCCCCGAGACTCAGCCCACCCCAGCCCGGCCCGGGGAGGAGGCTGGCCCTGGCTCCCCGAGACTCAGCCTGAGAGGCTCCCCCGCAGGCGCCCTCACCTCAGCCCTCCGGGGAGAGCGCAGACCCGCCGGGGGTTCGGCCCCCGGAGCCTCCCGGGATCGGGCCCTAACCCTAGCCCTAAGCCTCGCGGGCCCCCTAACCCTAGCCCGCCCCCCGAGTGTGCCCCTAAGCGAACGCCTGAGCCGCCCCCGCGCATGGGCCCTCACCTCTGCCCTCCAGGGAGATCACGGCGCCGCCGTCGCTTCGGCCCTGGGGCCGTCCCCGGCGCGGGCCCTAAACCTAGCCCGGGCTCTGCCCCCATGGGGACCCCATTGCTGGGGGCGGAAACGCCAGGCACCTGGGGCCCGGGAGCGGGGCAGTGTGACTCGGCGTGGGACGTGGACCGTCCCCACGCCGTTGGCGAAGCCGGGCCGGAGCTGCACAGGGGCGTTCCGGATGACCCACCCCAGCCCGGCCCGGGGAGGAGGCTGGCCCTGGCGCCCCGAGACTCAGCCCACCCCAGCCCGGCCCGGGGAAGAGGCTGGCCCTGGCGCCCCAAGACTCAGCCTGAGCGGCTCCCCTCAGGCGACCTCACCTCAGCCCCCAGGGGAGAGCGCGGCCCCGCCGGGGGTTCGGCCCCCCGCCCCCGGAGCCTCCCGGGACCGGGCCCTAACCCTAGCCCTAGGCCTCGCGGGCCCCCTAACCCTAGCCCGCCCCCGATTCTGCCCCTAAGCCGACGCCTGAGCCGCCCCCGCGCATGGGCCCTCACCTCCGCCCTCCAGGGAGATCACGGCGCCACCGTTTCTTCAGCCTTGGGGTCGTCCCCGGCGCGGGCCCTAACCCTAGCCCGGGCTCTGCCCCCATGGGTCCCCATTGCTGGGGGCGAGAACGCCAGGCACCTGGGGCCCGGGAGCGGGGCAGGGTGACTCGGCGTGGGACGCGGACCGTCCCCACGCCGTTGGCGAAGCCGGGCCGGAGCTGCACAGGGGGGTTCCAGAGGCGACACCCCAGCCCGGCCCGGGGAGGAGGCTGGCCCTGGCGCCCCGAGACTCAGCCTGAGCGACTCCCCAACAGGCGCCCTCACCTCAGCCCTCCGGGGAGAGCACGGCCCCGCCGGGTGATCGGCCCCCGGAGCCTCCCGGGACCGGGCCCTAACCCTAGCCCTAAGCCTCGCGGGCCCCCTAACCCTAGCCCGGCCCCCGAGTGTGCCCCTAAGCCTACGCCTGGGCCGCCCCCGCGCATGGGCCCTCACCTCCGCCCTCCAGGGAGTTCACGGCGCCGCCATCGCTTCGGCCCTGGGGCCGTCCCCGGCGCGGGCCCTAACCCTAGCCCGGGCTCTGCCCCCATGGGGACCCCATTGCTGGGGGCGAGAACGCCAGGCACCTGGGGCCCGGGAGCGGGGCAGGGTGACTCGGCGTGGGACGCGGACCGTCCCCACGCCGTTGGCGAAGCCGGGCCGGAGCTGCACAGCGGGGTTCCGGAGGCCACACCCCAGCCCGGCCCGGGGAGGAGGCTGGCCCTGGCGCCCCGAGACTCAGTCTGAGCGGCTCCCCCGCAGGCGCCCTCACCTCAGCCCTCAGGGGAGAGCGCGGCCCCGCCGGGGGTTCGGCCCCCAGAGCCTCCCGGGACCGGGCCCTAACCCTAGCCCTAGGCCTCGCGGGCCCCCTAACCCTAGCCCGCCCCCGATTCAGCCCCTAATCCGACGCCTGAGCCGCCCCCGCGCATGGGCCCTCACCTCCGCCCTCCAGGGAGATCACGGGGCCGCCGTCGCTTCGGCCCTGGGGTCGTCCCCGGCACGGGACCTAACCCTAGCCCGGGCTCTGCCCCCATGGGGACCCCATTGCTGGGGGCGAGAACGCCAGGCACCTGGGGCCCGGGAGCGGGGCAGGGTGACTCGGCGTGGGACGTGGACCGTCCCCACGCCGTAGGCGAAGCCGGGCCGGAGCTGCACAGGGTGGTTCCGGAAGCCCCACCCCAGCCCGGCCCGGGGAGGAGGCTGGCCCTGGCGCCCCGAGACTCAGCCTGAGCGGCTCCCCAACAGGCGCCCTCACCTCAGCCCTCCGGGGAGAGCACGGCCCCGCCGGGTGTTCGGCCCCCGGAGCCTCCCGGGACCGGGCCCTAACCCTAACCCTAAGCCTCGCGGGCCCCCTAACCCTAGCCCGGCCCCCCGAGTGTGCCCCTAAGCCTACACCTGGGCCGCCCCCGCGCATGGGCCCTCACCTCCGCCCTCCAGGGAGTTCACGGCGCCGCCGTCGCTTCGGCCCTGGGGCCGTCCCCGGCGCGGGCCCTAACCCTAGCCCGGGCTCTGCCCCCATGGGGACCCCATTGCTGGGGGCGAGAACGCCAGGCACCTGGGGCCCGGGAGCGGGGCAGGGTGACTCGGCGTGGGACGTGGACCGTCCCCACGCCGTTGGCGAAGCCGGGCCGGAGCTGCACGTGGGGGTTCCGGAGGCCCCACCCCAGCCCGGCCCGGGGAGGAGGCTGGCCCTGGCGCCCCGAGACTCAGCCTGAGCGGCTCCCCCGCAGGCGCCCTCACCTCAGCCCTCCGGGGAGAGCGCGGCCCCGCCGGGGTTCGGCCCCCGGAGCCTCCCGGGACGGGCCCTAACCCTAGCCCTAGGCCTCGCGGTCCCCCTAACCCTAGCCCGCCCCCCGAGTCTGCCCCTAAGCCGACGCCTGAGCCGCCCCCGCGCATGGTCCCTCACCTCCGCCCTCTAGGGAGATCACGGCGCCGCCGTCGCTTCGGCCCTGGGGCCGTCCCCGGCGCGGGCCCTAACCCTAGCCCGGGCTCTGCCCCCATGGGGTCCCCATTGCTGGGGGCGAGAACGCCAGGCACCTGGGGCCCGGGAGCGGGGCAGGGTGACTCGGCGTGGGACGTGGACCGTCCCCACGCCGTTGGCGAAGCCGGGCCGGAGCTGCACAGGGGGGTTCCGGAGGCCTCACCCCAGCCCGGCCCGGGGAGGAGGCTGGCCCTGGCGCCCCGAGACTCAGCCCCCCCAGCCCGGCCCGGGGAGGAGGCTGGCCCTGGCTCCCCGAGACTCAGCCTGAGAGGCTCCCCCGCAGGCGCCCTCACCTCAGCCCTCCAGGGAGAGCGCAGACCCGCCGGGGGTTCGGCCCCCGGAGCCTCCCGGGATCGGGCCCTAACCCTAGCCCTAAGCCTCGCGGGCCCCCTAACCCTAGCCCGCCCCCCGAGTGTGCCCCTAAGCGCATGGGCCCTCACCTATGCCCTCCAGGGAGATCACGGCGCCGCCGTCGCTTCGGCCCTGGTGCCGTCCCCGGCGCGGGCCCTAAACCTAGCCCGGGCTCTGCCCCCATGGGGACCACATTGCTGGGGGCGGAAACGCCAGGCACCTGGGGCCCGGGAGCGGGGCAGTGTGACTCGGCGTGGGACGTGGACCGTCCCCACGCCGTTGGCGAAGCCGGGCCGGAGCTTCACAGGGGGGTTCCGGATGACCCACCCCAGCCCGGCCCGGGGAGGAGGCTGGCCCTGGCGCCCCGAGACTCAGCCCACCCCAGCCCGGCCCGGGGAGGAGGCTGGCCCTGGCGCCCCGAGACTCAGCCTGAGCGGCTCCCCAACAGGCGCCCTCACCTCAGCCCTCCGGGGAGAGCGCAGACCCGCCGGGGGTTCGGCCCCCGGAGCCTCCCGGGATCGGGCCCTAACCCTAGCCCTAAGCCTTGCGGGCCCCCTAACCCTAGCCCGCACCCCGAGTGTGCCCCTAAGCGTACGCCTGAGCCGCCCCCGCGGACCGTCCACACGCCGTTGGCGAAGCCGGGCCGGAGCTGCACGTGGGGGTTCCGGAGGCCCCACCCCAGCCCGGCACGGGGAGGAGGCTGGCCCTGGCGCCCCGAGACTCAGCCCACCCCAGCCCGGCCCGGGGAGGAGGCTGGCCCTGGCTCCCCGAGACTCAGCCTGAGAGGCTCCCCCGCAGGCGCCCTCACCTCAGCCCTCCGGGGAGAGCGCAGACCCGCCGGGGGTTCGGCCCCCGGAGCCTCCCGGGATCGGGCCCTAACCCTAGCCCTAGGCCTCGCGGGCCCCCTAACCCTAGCCCGCACCCCGAGTGTGCCCCTAAGCGTACGCCTGAGCCGCCCCGCGCATGGGCCCTCACCTCCGCCCACCAGGGAGATCACAGCGCCGCCGTCGCTTCGGCCCTGGGGTCGTCCCCGGCGCGGGCCCTAACCCTAGCCCGGGCTCTGCCCCCATGGGGACCCCATTGCTGGGGGCGAGAACGCCAGGCACCTGGGGCCCGGGAGCGGGGCAGGGTGACTCGGCGTGGGACGTGGACCGTCCCCACGCCGTAGGCGAAGCCGGGCCGGAGCTGCACAGGGGGGTTCCGGAGGCCCCACCCCAGCCCGGCCCGGGGAGGAGGCTGGCCCTGGCGCCCCGAGACTCAGCCTGAGCGGCTCCCCCGCAGGCGCCCTCACCTCAGCCCTCCGGGGAGAGCGCGGCCCCGCCGGGGGTTCCGCCCCCGGAGCCTCCCGGGACCGGGCCCTAACCCTAGCCCTAGGCCTCGCGGGCCCCCTAACCCTAGCCCGCCCCCCGAGTCTGCCCCCAAGCCGAAGCCTGAGCCGCCCCCGCGCATGGGCCCTCACCTCCGCCCTCCAGGGAGATCACGGCGCCACCGTTTCTTCAGCCTTGGGGTCGTCCCCGGCGCGGGCCCTAACCCTAGCCCGGGCTCTGCCCCCATGGGTCCCCATTGCTGGGGGCGAGAACGCCAGGCACCTGGGGCCCGGGAGCGGGGCAGGGTGACTCGGCGTGGGACGCGGACCGTCCCCACGCCGTTGGCGAAGCCGGGCCGGAGCTGCACAGGGGGGTTCCAGAGGCCACACCCCAGCCCGGCCCGGGGAGGAGGCTGGCCCTGGCGCCCCGAGACTCAGCCTGAGCGACTCCCCAACAGGCGCCCTCACCTCAGCCCTCCGGGGAGAGCACGGCCCCGCCGGGTGATCGGCCCCCGGAGCCTCCCGGGACCGGGCCCTAACCCTAGCCCTAAGCCTCGCGGGCCCCCTAACCCTAGCCCGCCCCCGAGTGTGCCCCTAAGCCTACGCCTGGGCCGCCCCCGCGCATGGGCCCTCACCTCCGCCCTCCAGGGAGTTCACGGCGCCGCCATCGCTTCGGCCCTGGGGCCGTCCCCGGCGCGGGCCCTAACCCTAGCCCGGGCTCTGCCCCCATGGGGTCCCCATTGCTGGGGGAGAGAACGCCAGGCACCTGGGGCCCGGGAGCGGGGCAGGGTGACTCGGCGTGGGACGCGGACCGTCCCCACGCCGTTGGCGAAGCCGGGCCGGAGCTGCACAGCGGGGTTCCGGAGGCCACACCCCAGCCCGGCCCGGGGAGGAGGCTGGCCTTGGCGCCCCGAGACTCAGTCTGAGCGGCTCCCCCGCAGGCGCCCTCACCTCAGCCCTCAGGGGAGAGCGCGGCCCCGCCGGGGGTTCGGCCCCCAGAGCCTCCCGAGACCGGGCCCTAACCCTAGCCCTAGGCCTCGCGGGCCCCCTAACACTAGCCCGCCCCCGATTCAGCCCCTAATCCGACGCCTGAGCCGCCCCCGCGCATGGGCCCTCACCTCCGCCCTCCAGGGAGATCACGGGGCCGCCATCGCTTCGGCCCTGGGGTCGTCCCCGGCACCGGACCTAACCCTAGCCCGGGCTCTGCCCCCATGGGGACCCCATTGCTGGGGGCGAGAACGCCAGGCACCTGGGGCCCGGGAGCGGGGCAGTGTGACTCGGCGTGGGACGTGGACCGTCCCCACGCCGTAGGCGAAGCCGGGCCGGAGCTGCACAGGGTGGTTCCGGAAGCCCCACCCCAGCCCGGCCCGGGGAGGAGGCTGGCCCTGGCGCCCCGAGACTCAGCCTGAGCGGCTCCCCAACAGGCGCCCTCACCTCAGCCCTCCGGGGAGAGCACGGCCCCGCCGGGTGTTCGGCCCCCGGAGCCTCCCGGGACCGGGCCCTAACCCTAACCCTAAGCCTCGCGGGCCCCCTAACCCTAGCCCGGCCCCCGAGTGTGCCCCTAAGCCTACACCTGGGCCGCCCCCGCGCATGGGCCCTCACCTCCGCCCTCCAGGGAGTTCACGGCGCCGCCGTCGCTTCGGCCCTGGGGCCGTCCCCGGCGCGGGCCCTAACCCTAGCCCGGGCTCTGCCCCCATGGGGACCCCATTGCTGGGGGAGAGAACGCCAGGCACCTGGGGCCCGGGAGCGGGGCAGGGTGACTCGGCGTGGGACGTGGACCGTCCCCACGCCGTTGGCGAAGCCGGGCCGGAGCTGCACAGGGGGGTTCCGGAGGCCCCACCCCAGCCCGGCCCGGGGAGGAGGCTGGCCCTGGCGCCCCGAGACTCAGCCTGAGCGGCTCCCCCGCAGGCGCCCTCACCTCAGCCCTCCGGGGAGAGCGCGGCCCCGCCGGGGGTTCGGCCCCCGGAGCCTCCCGGGACGGGCCCTAACCCTAGCCCTAGGCCTCGCGGGCCCCCTAACCCTAGCCCGCCCCCCGAGTCTGCCCCTAAGCCGACGCCTGAGCCGCCCCCGCGCATGGTCCCTCACCTCCGCCCTCTAGGGAGATCACGGCGCCGCCGTCGCTTCGGCCCTGGGGCCGTCCCCGGCGCGGGCCCTAACCCTAGCCCGGGCTCTGCCCCCATGGGGTCCCCATTGCTGGGGGCGAGAACGCCAGGCACCTGGGGCCCGGGAGCGGGGCAGGGTGACTCGGCGTGGGACGTGGACCGTCCCCACGCCGTTGGCGAAGCCGGGCCGGAGCTGCACGTGGGGGTTCCGGAGGCCTCACCCCAGCCCGGCCCGGGGAGGAGGCTGGCCCTGGCTCCCCGAGACTCAGCCTGAGAGGCTCCCCCGCAGGCGCCCTCACCTCAGCCCTCCGGGGAGAGCGCAGACCCGCCGGGGGTTCGGCCCCCGGAGCCTCCCGGGATCGGGCCCTAACCCTAGCCCTAAGCCTCGCGGGCCCCCTAACCCTAGCCCGGCCCCCGAGTGTGCCCCTAAGCCTACGCCTGAGCCGCCCCCGCGCATGGGCCCTCACCTCCGCCCTCCAGGGAGTTCACGGCGCCGCCGTCGCTTCGGCCCTGGGGCCGTCCCCGGCGCGGGCCCTAACCCTAGCCCGGGCTCTGCCCCCATGGGTTCCCCATTGCAGGGGGAGAGAACGCGAGGCACCTGGGGCCCGGGAGCGGGGCAGGGTGACTCGGCGTGGGACGGGGACCGTCCCCACGCCGTTGCGAAGTCGGGCCGTTGCTGCACAGGGGGGTTCTGGAGGACCAACCGCAGCCCGGCCCGGGGAGGAGGCTGGCCCTGGCTCCCCGAGACTCAGCCTGAGAGGCTCCCCCGCAGGCGCCCTCACCTCAGCCCTCCGGGGAGAGCGCAGACCCGCCGGGCTTTCCGCCCCCGGAGCCTCCCGGGATCGGGCCCTAACCCTAGCCCTAAGCCTCCCGGGCCCCCGAACCCTAGCCCGCACCCCGAGTGTGCCCCTAAGCGTACGCCTGAGCCGCCCCCGCGCATGGGCCCTCACCTCCGCCCTCCAGGGAGATCACGGCGCCGCCGTCGCTTCGCCCCTGGGGTCGTCCCCGGCACGGGCCCTAACCCTACCCGGGCTCTGCCCCCATGGGGACCCCATTGCTGGGGGCGAGAATGCCAGGCACCTGGGGCCCGGGAGCGGGGCAGTGTGACTCGGCGTGGGACGAGGACCGTCCCCACCCCGTTGGCGAATCCGGGCCTGAGCTGCACAGGGGGGTTCCGGATGACCCACCCCAGCCCGGCCCGGGAAGGAGGCTGGCCCTGGCGCCCCGAGACTCAGCCCACCCCAGCCCGGCCCGGGGAAGAGGCTGGCCCTGGCGCCCCGAGACTCAGCCTGAGCGGCTCCCCTCAGGCGCCCTCACCTCAGCCCCCAGGGGAGAGCGCGGCCCCGCCGGGGGTTCGGCCCCCGGAGCCTCCCGGGACCGGGCCCTAACCCTAGCCCTAGGCCTCGCGGGCCCCCTAACCCTAGCCCGCCCCCGATTCTGCCCCTAAGCCGACGCCTGAGCCGCCCCCGCGCATGGGCCCTCACCTCCGCCCTCCAGGGAGATCACGGCGCCGCCGTCTCTTCGGCCGTGGGGTCGTCCCCGGCGCGGGCCCTAACCCTAGCCCGGGCTCTGCCCCCATGGGGTCCCCATTGCTGGGGGAGAGAACGCCAGGCACCTGGGGCCCGGGAGCGGGGCAGGGTGACTCGGCGTGGGACGTGGACCGTCCCCACGCCGTTGGCGAAGCCGGGCCGGAGCTGCACGTGGGGGTTCCGGAGGCCCCACCCCAGCCCGGCCCGGGGAGGAGGCTGGCCCTGGCGCCCCGAGACTCAGCCCACCCCAGCCCGGCCCGGGGAGGAGGCTGGCCCTGGCTCCCCGAGACTCAGCCTGAGAGGCTCCCCCGCAGGCGCCCTCACCTCAGCCCTCCGGGGAGAGCGCAGACCCGCCGGGGGTTCGGCCCCCGGAGCCTCCCGGTTCGGGCCCTAACCCTAGCCCTAAGCCTCGCGGGCCACCTAACCCTAGCCCGCCCCCCGAGTGTGCCCCTAAGCGCATGGGCCCTCACCTCTGCCCTCCAGGGAGATCACGGCGCCGCCGTCGCTTCGGCCCTGGGGCCGTCCCCGGCGCGGGCCCTAAACCTAGCCCGGGCTCTGCCCCCATGGGGACCCCATTGCTGGGGGCGGAAACGCCAGGCACCTGGGGCCCGGGAGCGGGGCAGTGTGACTCGGCGTGGGACGTGGACCGTCCCCACGCCGTTGGCGAAGCCGGGCCGGAGCTGCACAGGGGGGTTCCGGATGACCCACCCCAGCCCGGCCCGGGGAGGAGGCTGGCCCTGGCGCCCCGAGACTCAGCCCACCCCAGCCCGGCCCGGGGAAGAGGCTGGCCCTGGCGCCCCGAGACTCAGCCTGAGCGGCTCCCCCGCAGGCGCCCTCACCTCAGCCCTCCGGGGAGAGCGAGGCCCTGCCGGGGTTTCGGCCCCCGGAGCCTCCCGGGTACGGGCCCTAACCCTAGCCCTAGGCCTCGCAGTCCCCCTAACCCTAGACGGCCCCCCGAATCTGCCCCTAAGCCGACGCCTGAGCCGCCCCCGCGCATGGGCCCTCACCTCCGCCCCCCAGGGAGATCACGGCGCCGCCGTCGCTTTGGCCCTGGGGTCGTCCCCGGCACGGGCCCTAACCCTAGCCCGCGCTCTGCCCCCATGGGGACCCCATTGCTGGGGGCGAGAACGCCAGGCACCTGGGGCCCGGGAGCGGGGCAGGGTGACTCGGCGTGGTACGCGGACCGTCCCCACGCCGTTGGCGAAGCCGGGCCTGAGCTGCACAGGGGGGTTCCGGAGGCCCCACCCCAGCCCGGCCCGGGGAGGAGGCTGGCCTTGGCGCCCCGAGACTCAGTCTGAGCGGCTCCCCCGCAGGCGCCCTCACCTCAGCCCTCAGGGGAGAGCGCGGCCCCGCCGGGGGTTCGGCCCCCAGAGCCTCCCGGGACCGGGCCCTAACCCTAGCCCTAGGCCTCGCGGGCCCCCTAACCCTAGCCCGCCCCCGATTCAGCCCCTAATCCGACGCCTGAGCCGCCCCCGCGCATGGGCCCTCACCTCCGCCCTCCAGGGAGATCACGGGCCGCCATCGCTTCGGCCCTGGGGTCGTCCCCGGCACGGGACCTAACCCTAGCCCGGGCTCTGCCCCCATGGGGACCCCATTGCTGGGGGCGAGAACGCCAGGCACCTGGGGCCCGGGAGCGGGGCAGGGTGACTCGGCGTGGGACGTGGACCGTCCCCACGCCGTAGGCGAAGCCGGGCCGGAGCTGCACAGGGTGGTTCCGGAAGCCCCACCCCAGCCCGGCCCGGGGAGGAGGCTGGCCCTGGCGCCCCGAGACTCAGCCTGAGCGGCTCCCCACAGGCGCCCTCACCTCAGCCCTCCGGGGAGAGCACGGCCCCGCCGGGTGTTCGGCCCCCGGAGCCTCCCGGGACCGGGCCCTAACCCTAACCCTAAGCCTCGCGGGCCCCCTAACCCTAGCCCGCCCCCGAGTGTGCCCCTAAGCCTACACCTGGGCCGCCCCCGCGCATGGGCCCTCACCTCCGCCCTCCAGGGAGTTCACGGCGCCGCCGTCGCTTCGGCCCTGGGGCCGTCCCCGGCGCGGGCCCTAACCCTAGCCCGGGCTCTGCCCCCATGGGGTCCCCATTGCTGGGGGAGAGAACGCCAGGCACCTGGGGCCCGGGAGCGGGGCAGGGTGACTCGGCGTGGGACGTGGACCGTCCCCACGCCGTTGGCGAAGCCGGGCCGGAGCTGCACGTGGGGGTTCCGGAGGCCCCACCCCAGCCCGGCCCGGGGAGGAGGCTGGCCCTGGCGCCCCGAGACTCAGCCTGAGCGGCTCCCCCGCAGGCGCCCTCACCTCAGCCCTCCGGGGAGAGCGCGGCCCCGCCGGGGTTTCGGCCCCCGGAGCCTCCCGGGTACGGGCCCTAACCCTAGCCCTAGGCCTCGCGGTCCCCCTAACCCTAGCCCGCCCCCCGAATCTGCCCCTAAGCCGACGCCTGAGCCGCCCCCGCGCATGGTCCCTCACCTCCGCCCTCTAGGGAGTTCACGGCGCCGCCGTCGCTTCGGCCCTGGGGCCGTCCCCGGCGCGGGCCCTAACCCTAGCCCGGGCTCTGCCCCCATGGGGACCCCATTGCTGGGGGCGAGAACGCCAGGCACCTGGGGCCCGGGAGCGGGGCAGGGTGACTCGGCGTGGGACGTGGACCGTCCCCACGCCGTTGGCGAAGCCGGGCCGGAGCTGCACGTGGGGGTTCCGGAGGCCTCACCCCAGCCCGGCCCGGGGAGGAGGCTGGCCCTGGCTCCCCGAGACTCAGCCTGAGAGGCTCCCCCGCAGGCGCCCTCACCTCAGCCCTCCGGGGAGAGCGCAGACCCGCCGGGGGTTCGGCCCCCGGAGCCTCCCGGGATCGGGCCCTAACCCTAGCCCTAAGCCTCGCGGGCCCCCTAACCCTAGCCCGGCCCCCGAGTGTGCCCCTAAGCCTACGCCTGGGCCGCCCCCGCGCATGGGCCCTCACCTCCGCCCTCCAGGGAGTTCACGGCGCCGCCATCGCTTCGGCCCTGGGGCCGTCCCCGGCGCGGGCCCTAACCCTAGCCCGGGCTCTGCCCCCATGGGTTCCCCATTGCAGGGGGAGAGAACGCGAGGCACCTGGGGCCCGGGAGCGGGGCAGGGTGACTCGGCGTGGGACGGGGACCGTCCCCACGCCGTTGCCGAAGTCGGGCCGTTGCTGCACAGGGGGGTTCTGGAGGACCAACCGCAGCCCGGCCCGGGGAGGAGGCTGGCCCTGGCTCCCCGAGACTCAGCCTGAGAGGCTCCCCCGCAGGCGCCCTCACCTCAGCCCTCCGGGGAGAGCGCAGACCCGCCGGGCTTTCCGCCCCCGGAGCCTCCCGGGATCGGGCCCTAACCCTAGCCCTAAGCCTCCCGGGCCCCCGAACCCTAGCCCGCACCCCGAGTGTGCCCCTAAGCGTACGCCTGAGCCGCCCCCGCGCATGGGCCCTCACCTCCGCCCTCCAGGGAGATCACGGCGCCGCCGTCGCTTCGCCCCTGGGGTCGTCCCCGGCACGGGCCCTAACCCTACCCGGGCTCTGCCCCCATGGGGACCCCATTGCTGGGGGCGAGAATGCCAGGCACCTGGGGCCCGGGAGCGGGGCAGTGTGACTCGGCGTGGGACGAGGACCGTCCCCACCCCGTTGGCGAATCCGGGCCTGAGCTGCACAGGGGGGTTCCGGATGACCCACCCCAGCCCGGCCCGGGAAGGAGGCTGGCCCTGGCGCCCCGAGACTCAGCCCACCCCAGCCCGGCCCGGGGAAGAGGCTGGCCCTGGCGCCCCGAGACTCAGCCTGAGCGGCTCCCCTCAGGCGCCCTCACCTCAGCCCCCAGGGGAGAGCGCGGCCCCGCCGGGGGTTCGGCCCCCGGAGCCTCCCGGGACCGGGCCCTAACCCTAGCCCTAGGCCTCGCGGGCCCCCTAACCCTAGCCCGCCCCCGATTCTGCCCCTAAGCCGACGCCTGAGCCGCCCCCGCGCATGGGCCCTCACCTCCGCCCTCCAGGGAGATCACGGCGCCGCCGTCTCTTCGGCCGTGGGGTCGTCCCCGGCGCGGGCCCTAACCCTAGCCCGGGCTCTGCCCCCATGGGGTCCCCATTGCTGGGGGAGAGAACGCCAGGCACCTGGGGCCCGGGAGCGGGGCAGGGTGACTCGGCGTGGGACGTGGACCGTCCCCACGCCGTTGGCGAAGCCGGGCCGGAGCTGCACGTGGGGGTTCCGGAGGCCCCACCCCAGCCCGGCCCGGGGAGGAGGCTGGCCCTGGCGCCCCGAGACTCAGCCCACCCCAGCCCGGCCCGGGGAGGAGGCTGGCCCTGGCTCCCCGAGACTCAGCCTGAGAGGCTCCCCCGCAGGCGCCCTCACCTCAGCCCTCCGGGGAGAGCGCAGACCCGCCGGGGGTTCGGCCCCCGGAGCCTCCCGGTTCGGGCCCTAACCCTAGCCCTAAGCCTCGCGGGCCACCTAACCCTAGCCCGCCCCCCGAGTGTGCCCCTAAGCGCATGGGCCCTCACCTCTGCCCTCCAGGGAGATCACGGCGCCGCCGTCGCTTCGGCCCTGGGGCCGTCCCCGGCGCGGGCCCTAAACCTAGCCCGGGCTCTGCCCCCATGGGGACCCCATTGCTGGGGGCGGAAACGCCAGGCACCTGGGGCCCGGGAGCGGGGCAGTGTGACTCGGCGTGGGACGTGGACCGTCCCCACGCCGTTGGCGAAGCCGGGCCGGAGCTGCACAGGGGGGTTCCGGATGACCCACCCCAGCCCGGCCCGGGGAGGAGGCTGGCCCTGGCGCCCCGAGACTCAGCCCACCCCAGCCCGGCCCGGGGAAGAGGCTGGCCCTGGCGCCCCGAGACTCAGCCTGAGCGGCTCCCCCGCAGGCGCCCTCACCTCAGCCCTCCGGGGAGAGCGAGGCCCTGCCGGGGTTTCGGCCCCCGGAGCCTCCCGGGTACGGGCCCTAACCCTAGCCCTAGGCCTCGCAGTCCCCCTAACCCTAGACGGCCCCCCGAATCTGCCCCTAAGCCGACGCCTGAGCCGCCCCCGCGCATGGGCCCTCACCTCCGCCCCCCAGGGAGATCACGGCGCCGCCGTCGCTTCGGCCCTGGGGTCGTCCCCGGCGCGGGCCCTAACCCTAGCCCGGGCTCTGCCCCCATGGGGACCCCATTGCTGGGGGCGAGAACGCCAGGCACCTGGGGCCCGGGAGCGGGGCAGGGTGACTCGGCGTGGGACGTGGACCGTCCCCACGCCGTTGGCGAAGCCGGGCCTGAGCTGCACAGGGGGGTTCCGGAGGCCCCACCCCAGCCCGGCCCGGGGAGGAGGCTGGCCCTGGCGCCCCGAGACTCAGCCTGAGCGGCTCCCCCGCAGGCGCCCTCACCTCAGCCCTCCGGGGAGAGCGCGGCCCCGCCGGGGGTTCGGCCCCCGGAGCCTCCCGGGACCGGGCCCTAACCCTAGCCCTAGGCCTCGCGGGCCCCCTAACCCTAGCCCGCCCCCCGAGTCTGCCCCTAAGCCGACGCCTGAGCCGCCCCCGCGCATGGGCCCTCACCTCCGCCCTCCAGGGAGATCACGGCGCCGCCGTCGCTTCGGCCCTGGGGTCGTCCCCGGCGCGGGCCCTAACCCTAGCCCGGGCTCTGTCCCCATGGGGACCCCATTGCTGGGGGCGAGAACGCCAGGCACCTGGGGCCCGGGAGCGGGGCCGGGTGACTCGGCGTGGGACGTGGACCGTCCCCACGCCGTTGGCGAAGCCGGGCCGGAGCTGCACAGGGTGGTTCCGGAAGCCCCACCCCAGCCCGGCCCGGGGAGGAGGCTGGCCCTGGCGCCCCGAGACTCAGCCTGAGCGGCTCCCCAACAGGCGCCCTCACCTCAGCCCTCCGGGGAGAGCACGGCCCCGCCGGGTGTTCGGCCCCCGGAGCCTCCCGGGACCGGGCCCTAACCCTAGCCCTAAGCCTCGCGGGCCCCCTAACCCTAGCCCGACCCCCGAGTCTGCCCCTAAGCCGACGCCTGAGCCGCCCCCGCGCATGGGCCCTCACCTCCGCCCTCCAGGGAGATCACGGCGCCGCCGTCGCTTCGGCCGTGGGGTCGTCCCCGGCGCGGGCCCTAACCCTAGCCCGGGCTCTGTCCCCATGGGGACCCCATTGCTGGGGGCGAGAACGCCAGGCACCTGGGGCCCGGGAGCGGGGCCGGGTGACTCGGCGTGGGACGTGGACCGTCCCCACGCCGTTGGCGAAGCCGGGCCGGAGCTGCACAGGGTGGTTCCGGAGGCCCCACCCCAGCCTGGCCCGGGGAGGAGGCTGGCCCTGGCGCCCCGAGACACAGCCTGAGCGGCTCCCCAGCAGGCGCCCTCACCTCAGCCCCTCCGGGGAGAGCACGGCCCCGCCGGGTGTTCGGCCCCCGGAGCCTCCCGGGACCGGGCCCTAACCCTAGCCCTAGCCTCGCGGGCCCCCTAACCCTAGCCCGACCCCCGAGTGTGCCCCTAAGCCTACGCCTGAGCCGCCCCCGCGCATGGGCCCTCACCTCCGCCCTCCAGGGAGTTCACGGCGCCGCCGTCGCTTCGGCCCTGGGGCCGTCCCCGGCGCGGGCCCTAACCCTAGCCCGGGCTCTGCCCCCATGGGGTCCCCATTGCTGGGGGAGAGAACGCCAGGCACCTGGGGTCCGGGAGCGGGGCAGGGTGACTCGGCGTGGGACGGGGACCGTCCCCACGCCGTTGCCGAAGTCGGGCCGTTGCTGCACAGGGGGGTTCTGGAGGACCAACCGCAGCCCGGCCCGGGGAGGAAGCTGGCCCTGGCGCCCCGAGACTCAGCCCACCCCAGCCCGGCCCGGGGAGGAGGCTGGCCCTGGCTCCCCGAGACTCAGCCTGAGAGGCTCCCCCGCAGGCGCCCTCACCTCAGCCCTCCGGGGAGAGCGCAGACCCGCCGGGCTTTCCGCCCCCGGAGCCTCCCGGGATCGGGCCCTAACCCTAGCCCTAAGCCTCCCGGGCCCCCGAACCCTAGCCCGCACCCCGAGTGTGCCCCTAAGCGTACGCCTGAGCCGCCCCCGCGCATGGGCCCTCACCTCCGCCCTCCAGGGAGATCACGGCGCCGCCGTCGCTTCGGCCCTGGGGTCGTCCCCGGCGCGGGCCCTAACCCTAGCCCGGGCCCTGCTCCCATGGGGACCCCATTGCTGGGGGCGAGAACGCCAGGCACCTGGGGCCCGGGAGCGGGGCAGGGTGACTCGGCGTGGGACGCGGACCGTCCCCACGCCGTTGGCGAAGCCGGGCCGGAGCTGCACAGGGGGGTTCCGGAGGCCACACCCCAGCCCGGCCCGGGGAGGAGGCTGGCCCTGGCGCCCCGAGACTCAGCTTGAGCGGCTCCCCTCAGGCGCCCTCACCTCAGCCCCCAGGGGAGAGCGCGGCCCCGCCGGGGGTTCGGCCCCCCGCCCCCGGAGCCTCCCGGGACCGGGCCCTAACCCTAGCCCTAGGCCTCGCGGGCCCCCTAACCCTAGCCCGCCCCCGATTCTGCCCCTAAGCCGACGCCTGAGCCGCCCCCGCGCATGGGCCCTCACCTCCGCCCTCCAGGGAGATCACGGCGCCGCCGTCTCTTCGGCCGTGGGGTCGTCCCCGGCGCGGGCCCTAACCCTAGCCCGGGCTCTGCCCCCATGGGGACCCCATTGCTGGGGGCGAGAACGCCAGGCACCTGGGGCCCGGGAGCGGGGCAGGGTGACTCGGCGTGGGACGTGGACCGTCCCCACGCCGTAGGCGAAGCCGGGCCGGAGCTGCACAGGGTGGTTCCGGAAGCCCCACCCCAGCCCGGCCCGGGGAGGAGGCTGGCCCTGGCGCCCCGAGACTCAGCCTGAGCGGCTCCCCAACAGGCGCCCTCACCTCAGCCCTCCGGGGAGAGCACGGCCCCGCCGGGTGTTCGGCCCCCGGAGCCTCCCGGGACCGGGCCCTAACCCTAGCCCTAAGCCTCGCGGGCCCCCTAACCCTAGCCCGGCCCCCGAGTGTGCCCCTAAGCCTACGCCTGGGCCGCCCCCGCGCATGGGCCCTCACCTCCGCCCTCCAGGGAGTTCACGGCGCCGCCGTCGCTTCGGCCCTGGGGCCGTCCCCGGCGCGGGCCCTAACCCTAGCCCGGGCTCTGCCCCCATGGGGTCCCCATTGCTGGGGGAGAGAACGCCAGGCACCTGGGGCCCGGGAGCGGGGCAGGGTGACTCGGCGTGGGACGTGGACCGTCCCCACGCCGTTGGCGAAGCCGGGCCGGAGCTGCACGTGGGGGTTCCGGAGGCCCCACCCCAGCCCGGCCCGGGGAGGAGGCTGGCCCTGGCGCCCCGAGACTCAGCCCACCCCAGCCCGGCCCGGGGAGGAGGCTGGCCCTGGCGCCCCGAGACTCAGCCTGAGAGGCTCCCCCGCAGGCGCCCTCACCTCAGCCCTCCGGGGAGAGCACGGCCCCGCCGGGTGTTCGGCCCCCGGAGCCTCCCGGGACCGGGCCCTAACCCTAGCCCTAAGCCTCGCGGGCCCCCTAACCCTAGCCCGGCCCCCGAGTGTGCCCCTAAGCCTACGCCTGGGCCGCCCCCGCGCATGGGCCCTCACCTCCGCCCTCCAGGGAGTTCACGGCGCCGCCATCGCTTCGGCCCTGGGGCCGTCCCCGGCGCGGGCCCTAACCCTAGCCCGGGCTCTGCCCCCATGGGTTCCCCATTGCAGGGGGAGAGAACGCGAGGCACCTGGGGCCCGGGAGCGGGGCAGGGTGACTCGGCGTGGGACGGGGACCGTCCCCACGCCGTTGCCGAAGTCGGGCCGGAGCTGCACCGGGGGGTTCTGGAGGACCCACCGCAGCCCGGCCCGGGGAGGAGGCTGGCCCTGGCTCCCCGAGACTCAGCCTGAGCGGCTCCCCCGCAGGCGCCCTCACCTCAGCCCTCCGGGGAGAGCGCGGCCCCGCCGGGGTTCGGCCCCCGGAGCCTCCCGGGATCGGGCCCTAACCCTAGCCCTAGGCCTCGCGGGCCCCCGAACCCTAGCCCGCCCCCCGAGTGTGCCCCTAAGCCGACGCCTGAGCCGCCCCCGCGCATGGGCCCTCACCTCCGCCCTCCAGGGAGATCACGGCGCCGCCGTCGCTTCGGCCCTGGGGTCGTCCCCGGCACGGGCCCTAACCCTAGCCCGGGCTCTGCCCCCATGGGGACCCCATTGCTGGGGGCGAGAATGCCAGGCACCTGGGGCCCGGGAGCGGGGCAGTGTGACTCGGCGTGGGACGAGGACCGTCCCCACCCCGTTGGCGAATCCGGGCCTGAGCTGCACAGGGGGGTTCCGGATGACCCACCCCAGCCCGGCCCGGGAAGGAGGCTGGCCCTGGCGCCCCGAGACTCAGCCCACCCCAGCCCGGCCCGGGGAAGAGGCTGGCCCTGGCGCCCCGAGACTCAGCCTGAGCGGCTCCCCTCAGGCGCCCTCACCTCAGCCCCCAGGGGAGAGCGCGGCCCCGCCGGGGGTTCGGCCCCCGGAGCCTCCCGGGACCGGGCCCTAACCCTAGCCCTAGGCCTCGCGGGCCCCCTAACCCTAGCCCGCCCCCGATTCTGCCCCTAAGCCGACGCCTGAGCCGCCCCCGCGCATGGGCCCTCACCTCCGCCCTCCAGGGAGATCACGGCGCCGCCGTCTCTTCGGCCGTGGGGTCGTCCCCGGCGCGGGCCCTAACCCTAGCCCGGGCTCTGCCCCCATGGGGTCCCCATTGCTGGGGGAGAGAACGCCAGGCACCTGGGGCCCGGGAGCGGGGCAGGGTGACTCGGCGTGGGACGTGGACCGTCCCCACGCCGTTGGCGAAGCCGGGCCGGAGCTGCACGTGGGGGTTCCGGAGGCCCCACCCCAGCCCGGCCCGGGGAGGAGGCTGGCCCTGGCGCCCCGAGACTCAGCCCACCCCAGCCCGGCCCGGGGAGGAGGCTGGCCCTGGCTCCCCGAGACTCAGCCTGAGAGGCTCCCCCGCAGGCGCCCTCACCTCAGCCCTCCGGGGAGAGCGCAGACCCGCCGGGGGTTCGGCCCCCGGAGCCTCCCGGTTCGGGCCCTAACCCTAGCCCTAAGCCTCGCGGGCCACCTAACCCTAGCCCGCCCCCCGAGTGTGCCCCTAAGCGCATGGGCCCTCACCTCTGCCCTCCAGGGAGATCACGGCGCCGCCGTCGCTTCGGCCCTGGGGCCGTCCCCGGCGCGGGCCCTAAACCTAGCCCGGGCTCTGCCCCCATGGGGACCCCATTGCTGGGGGCGGAAACGCCAGGCACCTGGGGCCCGGGAGCGGGGCAGTGTGACTCGGCGTGGGACGTGGACCGTCCCCACGCCGTTGGCGAAGCCGGGCCGGAGCTGCACAGGGGGGTTCCGGATGACCCACCCCAGCCCGGCCCGGGGAGGAGGCTGGCCCTGGCGCCCCGAGACTCAGCCCACCCCAGCCCGGCCCGGGGAAGAGGCTGGCCCTGGCGCCCCGAGACTCAGCCTGAGCGGCTCCCCCGCAGGCGCCCTCACCTCAGCCCTCCGGGGAGAGCGAGGCCCCGCCGGGGTTTCGGCCCCCGGAGCCTCCCGGGTACGGGCCCTAACCCTAGCCCTAGGCCTCGCAGTCCCCCTAACCCTAGACGGCCCCCCGAATCTGCCCCTAAGCCGACGCCTGAGCCGCCCCCGCGCATGGGCCCTCACCTCCGCCCCCCAGGGAGATCACGGCGCCGCCGTCGCTTTGGCCCTGGGGTCGTCCCCGGCGCGGGCCCTAACCCTAGCCCGCGCTCTGCCCCCATGGGGACCCCATTGCTGGGGGCGAGAACGCCAGGCACCTGGGGCCCGGGAGCGGGGCAGGGTGACTCGGCGTGGTACGCGGACCGTCCCCACGCCGTTGGCGAAGCCGGGCCTGAGCTGCACAGGGGGGTTCCGGAGGCCCCACCCCAGCCCGGCCCGGGGAGTAGGCTGGCCCTGGCGCCCCGAGACTCAGCCTGAGCGGCTCAGCCCTCCGGGGAGAGCGCGGCCCCGCCGGGGGTTCGGCCCCCGGAGCCTCCCGGGACCGGGCCCTAACCCTAGCCCTAGGCCTCGCGGGCCCCCTAACCCTAGCCCGCCCCCCGAGTCTGCCCCTAAGCCGACGCCTGAGCCGCCCCCGCGCATGGGCCCTCACCTCCGCCCTCCAGGGAGATCACGGCGCCGCCGTCTCTTCGGCCGTGGGGTCGTCCCCGGCGCGGGCCCTAACCCTAGCCCGGGCTCTGTCCCCATGGGGACCCCATTGCTGGGGGCGAGAACGCCAGGCACCTGGGGCCCGGGAGCGGGGCCGGGTGACTCGGCGTGGGACGTGGACCGTCCCCACGCCGTTGGCGAAGCCGGGCCGGAGCTGCACAGGGTGGTTCCGGAAGCCCCACCCCAGCCCGGCCCGGGGAGGAGGCTGGCCCTGGCGCCCCGAGACACAGCCTGAGCGGCTCCCCAACAGGCGCCCTCACCTCAGCCCTCCGGGGAGAGCACGGCCCCGCCGGGTGTTCGGCCCCCGGAGCCTCCCGGGACCGGGCCCTAACCCTAGCCCTAAGCCTCGCGGGCCCCCTAACCCTAGCCCGACCCCCGAGTCTGCCCCTAAGCCGACGCCTGAGCCGCCCCCGCGCATGGGCCCTCACCTCCGCCCTCCAGGGAGATCACGGCGCCGCCGTCTCTTCGGCCGTGGGGTCGTCCCCGGCGCGGGCCCTAACCCTAGCCCGGGCTCTGTCCCCATGGGGACCCCATTGCTGGGGGCGAGAACGCCAGGCACCTGGGGCCCGGGAGCGGGGCCGGGTGACTCGGCGTGGGACGTGGACCGTCCCCACGCCGTTGGCGAAGCCGGGCCGGAGCTGCACAGGGTGGTTCCGGAAGCCCCACCCCAGCCTGGCCCGGGGAGGAGGCTGGCCCTGGCGCCCCGAGACACAGCCTGAGCGGCTCCCCAACAGGCGCCCTCACCTAACCCCTCCGGGGAGAGCACGGCCCCGCCGGGTGTTCGGCCCCCGGAGCCTCCCGGGACCGGGCCCTAACCCTAGCCCTAAGCCTCGCGGGCCCCTTAACCCTAGCCCGACCCCCGAGTGTGCCCCTAAGCCTACGCCTGAGCCGCCCCCGCGCATGGGCCCTCACCTCCGCCCTCCAGGGAGTTCACGGCGCCGCCGTCGCTTCGGCCCTGGGGCCGTCCCCGGCGCGGGCCCTAACCCTAGCCCGGGCTCTGCCCCCATGGGGTCCCCATTGCTGGGGGAGAGAACGCCAGGCACCTGGGGTCCGGGAGCGGGGCAGGGTGACTCGGCGTGGGACGGGGACCGTCCCCACGCCGTTGCCGAAGTCGGGCCGTTGCTGCACAGGGGGGTTCTGGAGGACCAACCGCAGCCCGGCCCGGGGAGGAAGCTGGCCCTGGCGCCCCGAGACTCAGCCCACCCCAGCCCGGCCCGGGGAGGAGGCTGGCCCTGGCTCCCCGAGACTCAGCCTGAGAGGCTCCCCCGCAGGCGCCCTCACCTCAGCCCTCCGGGGAGAGCGCAGACCCGCCGGGCTTTCCGCCCCCGGAGCCTCCCGGGATCGGGCCCTAACCCTAGCCCTAAGCCTCCCGGGCCCCCGAACCCTAGCCCGCACCCCGAGTGTGCCCCTAAGCGTACGCCTGAGTCGCCCCCGCGCATGGGCCCTCACCTCCGCCCTCCAGGGAGATCACGGCGCCGCCGTCGCTTCGGCCCTGGGGTCGTCCCCGGCGCGGGCCCTAACCCTAGCCCGGGCTCTGCTCCCATGGGGACCCCATTGCTGGGGGCGAGAACGCCAGGCACCTGGGGCCCGGGAGCGGGGCAGGGTGACTCGGCGTGGGACGCGGACCGTCCCCACGCCGTTGGCGAAGCCGGGCCGGAGCTGCACAGGGGGGTTCCGGAGGCCACACCCCAGCCCGGCCCGGGGAGGAGGCTGGCCCTGGCGCCCCGAGACTCAGCTTGAGCGGCTCCCCTCAGGCGCCCTCACCTCAGCCCCCAGGGGAGAGCGCGGCCCCGCCGGGGGTTCGGCCCCCCGCCCCCGGAGCCTCCCGGGACCGGGCCCTAACCCTAGCCCTAGGCCTCGCGGGCCCCCTAACCCTAGCCCGCCCCCGATTCTGCCCCTAAGCCGACGCCTGAGCCGCCCCCGCGCATGGGCCCTCACCTCCGCCCTCCAGGGAGATCACGGCGCCGCCGTCTCTTCGGCCGTGGGGTCGTCCCCGGCGCGGGCCCTAACCCTAGCCCGGGCTCTGCCCCCATGGGGACCCCATTGCTGGGGGCGAGAACGCCAGGCACCTGGGGCCCGGGAGCGGGGCAGGGTGACTCGGCGTGGGACGTGGACCGTCCCCACGCCGTAGGCGAAGCCGGGCCGGAGCTGCACAGGGTGGTTCCGGAGGCCCCACCCCAGCCCGGCCCGGGGAGGAGGCTGGCCCTGGCGCCCCGAGACTCAGCCTGAGCGGCTCCCCAACAGGCGCCCTCACCTCAGCCCTCCGGGGAGAGCGCGGCCCCGCCGGGGGTTCGGCCCCCGGAGCCTCCCGGGACCGGGCCCTAACCCTAGCCCTAAGCCTCGCGGGCCCCCTAACCCTAGCCCGGCCCCCCGAAGTTGCCCCTAAGCCTACGCCTGAGCCGCCCCCGCGCATGGGCCCTCACCTCCGCCCTCAGGGAGATCACGGCGCCGCCGTCGCTTCGGCCCTGGGGTCGTCCCCGGCGCGGGCCCTAACCCTAGCCCGGGCTCTGCCCCCATGGGGACCCCATTGCTGGGGGCGAGAACGCCAGGCACCTGGGGCCCGGGAGCGGGGCAGGGTGACTCGGCGTGGGACGCGGACCGTCCCCACGCCGTTGGCGAAGCCGGGCCGGAGCTGCACAGGGGGGTTCCGGAGGCCACACCCCAGCCCGGCCCGGGGAGGAGGCTGGCCCTGGCGCCCCGAGACTCAGCCTGAGCGGCTCCCCTCAGGCGCCCTCACCTCAGCTCCCAGGGGAGAGCGCGGCCCCGCCGGGGGTTCGGCCCCCCGCCCCCGGAGCCTCCCGGGACCGGGCCCTAACCCTAGCCCTAGGCCTCGCGGGCCCCCTAACCCTAGCCCGCCCCCGATTCTGCCCCTAAGCCGACGCCTGAGCCGCCCCCGCGCATGGGCCCTCACCTCCGCCCTCCAGGGAGATCACGGCGCCGCCGTCTCTTCGGCCGTGGGGTCGTCCCCGGCGCGGGCCCTAACCCTAGCCCGGGCTCTGCCCCCATGGGGACCCCATTGCTGGGGGCGAGAACGCCAGGCACCTGGGGCCGGGAGCGGGGCAGGGTGACTCGGCGTGGGACGTGGACCGTCCCCACGCCGTAGGCGAAGCCGGGCCGGAGCTGCACAGGGTGGTTCCGGAAGCCCCACCCCAGCCCGGCCCGGGGAGGAGGCTGGCCCTGGCGCCCCGAGACTCAGCCTGAGCGGCTCCCCATAGGCGCCCTCACCTCAGCCCTCCGGGGAGAGCACGGCCCCGCCGGGTGTTCGGCCCCCGGAGCCTCCCGGGACCGGGCCCTAACCCTAGCCCTAAGGCCTCGCGGGCCCCCTAACCCTAGCCCGGCCCCCGAATGTGCCCCTAAGCCTACGCCTGGGCCGCCCCCGCGCATGGGCCCTCACCTCCGCCCTCTAGGGAGTTCACGGCGCCGCCGTCGCTTCGGCCTGGGGCCGTCCCCGGCGCGGGCCCTAACCCTAGCCCGGGCCCTGCCCACATGGGGTCCCCATTGCTGGGGGAGAGAACGCCAGGCACCTGGGGCCCGGGAGCGGGGCAGGGTGACTCGGCGTGGGACGGGGACCGTCCCCACGCCGTTGGCGAAGCCGGGCCGGAGCTGCACAGGGGGGTTCCGGAGGCCCCACCCCAGCCCGGCCCGGGGAGCAGGCTGGCCTTGGCGCCCCGAGACTCAGCCCACCCCAGCCCGGCCCGGGGAGGAGGCTGGCCCTGGCTCCCCGAGACTCAGCCTGAGAGGCTCCCCCGCAGGCGCCCTCACCTCAGCCCTCCGGGGAGAGCGCAGACCCGCCGGGGGTTCGCCCCCGGAGCCTCCCGGGATCGGGCCCTAACCCTAGCCCTAAGCCTCGCGGGCCTCCTAACCCTAGCCCGCCCCCCGAGTGTGCCCCTAAGCGTACGCCTGAGCCGCCCCCGCGCATGGGCCCTCACCTCTGCCCTCCAGGGAGATCACGGCGCCGCCGTCGCTTCGGCCCTGGGGACGTCCCCGGCGCGGGCCCTAAACCTAGCCCGGGCTCTGCCCCCATGGGGACCCCATTGCTGGGGGCGGAAACGCCAGGCACCTGGGGCCCGGGAGCGGGGCAGTGTGAGTCGGTGTGGGACGTGGACCGTCCCCACGCCGTTGGCGAAGCCGGGCCGGAGCTGCACAGGGGGGTTCCGGATGACCCACCCCAGCCCGGCCCGGGGAGGAGGCTGGCCCTGGCGCCCCGAGACTCAGCCCACCCCAGCACGGCCCGGGGAAGAGGCTGGCCCTGGCGCCCCGAGACTCAGCCTGAGCGGCTCCCCCGCAGGCGCCCTCACCTCAGCCCTCCGGGGAGAGCGCGGCCTCGCCGGGGTTCGGCCCCCGGAGCCTCCCGGGACCGGGCCCTAACCCTAGCCCTAGGCCTCCCGGGCCCCCTAACCCTAGCCCGCCCCCCGAGTCTGCCCCTAAGCCGACGCCTGAGCCGCCTCCGCGCATGGGCCCTCACCTCCGCCCTCCAGGGAGATCACGGCGCCGCCGTCTCTTCGGCCGTGGGGTCGTCCCCGGCGCGGGCCCTAACCCTAGCCCGGGCTCTGCCCCCATGGGGACCCCATTGATGGGGGCGAGAACGCCAGGCACCTGGGGCCCGGGAGCGGGGCAGGTTGAATCGGCGTGGGACGTGGACCGTCCCCACGCCGTAGGCGAAGCCGGGCCGGAGCTGCACAGGGGGTTCCGGAGGCCCCACCCCAGCCCGGCCGGGGAGGAGGCTGGCCCTGGCGCCCCGAGACTCAGCCTGAGCGGCTCCCCCGCAGGCGCCCTCACCTCAGCCCTCCGGGGAGAGCGCGGCCCCGCCGGGGGTTCGGCCCCCGGAGCCTCCCGGGACCGGGCCCTAACCCTAGCCCTAGGCCTCGCGGGCCCCCTAACCCTAGCCCGCCCCTCGAGTCTGCCCTAAGCCGACGCCTGAGCCGCCCCCGCGCATGGGCCCTCACCTCCGCCCTCCAGGGAGATCACGGCGCCGCCGTCGCTTCGGCCCTGGGGTCGTCCCCGGCGCGGGCCCTAACCCTAGCCCGGGCTCTGCCCCCATGGGGACCCCATTGCTGGGGGCGAGAACGCCAGGCACCTGGGGCCCGGGAGCGGGGCAGGGTGACTCGGCGTGGGACGTGGACCGTCCCCACGCCGTTGGCGAAGCCGGGCCGGAGCTGCACAGGGGGGTTCCGGAGGCCCCACCCCAGCCCGGCCCGGGGAGGAGGCTGGCCCTGGCGCCCCGAGACTCAGCCTGAGCGGCTCCCCCGCAGGCGCCCTCACCTCAGCCCTCCGGGGAGAGCGCGGCCCCGCCGGGGGTTCGGCCCCCGGAGCCTCCCGGGACCGGGCCCTAACCCTAGCCCTAGGCCTCGCGGGCCCCCTAACCCTAGCCCGCCCCCCGAGTCTGCCCCTAAGCCGACGCCTGAGCCGCCCCCGCGCATGGGCCCTCACCTCCGCCCTCCAGGGAGATCACGGCGCCGCCGTCGCTTCGGCCCTGGGGTCGTCCCCGGCGCGGGCCCTAACCCTAGCCCGGGCTCTGCCCCCATGGGGACCCCATTGCTGGGGGCGAGAACGCCAGGCACCTGGGGCCCGGGAGCGGGGCAGTGTGACTCGGCGTGGGACGTGGACCGTCCCCACGCCGTTGGCGAAACCGGGGCGGAGCTGCACAGGGGGGTTCCGGATGACCCACCCCAGCCCGGCCCGGGGAGGACGCTGGCCCTGGCGCCCCGAGACTCAGCCCACCCCAGCCCGGCCCGGGGAAGAGGCTGGCCCTGGCGCCCCGAGACTCAGCCTGAGCGGCTCCCCCGCAGGCGCCCTCACCTCAGCCCTCCGGGGAGAGCGCGGCCCCGCCGGGGGTTCGGCCCCGGAGCCTCCCGGGACCGGGCCCTAACCCTAGGCCTAGGCCTCGCGGGCCCCCTAACCCTAGCCCGCCACCCGAGTCTGCCCCTAAGCCGAAGCCTGAGCCGCCCCCGCGCATGGGCCCTCACCTCCGCCCTCCAGGGAGATCACGGCGCCACCGTCTCTTCGGCCTTGGGGTCGTCCCCGGCGCGGGCCCTAACCCTAGCTCGGGCTCTGCCCCCATGGGGACCCCATTGCTGGGGGCGAGAACGCCAGGCACCTGGGGCCCGGGAGCGGGGCAGGGTGACTCGGCGTGGGACGTGGACCGTCCCCACGCCGTTGGCGAAGCCGGGCCGGAGCTGCACAGGGTG
This sequence comes from Paguma larvata, assembly GCA_030068075.1. Classification (NCBI taxonomy): domain Eukaryota; kingdom Metazoa; phylum Chordata; class Mammalia; order Carnivora; family Viverridae; genus Paguma; species Paguma larvata. The sequence goes on along the minus strand of JAINVK010001153.1, from coordinate 12,054 downwards.
GTTCCGGAAGCCCCACCCCAGCCCGGCCCGGGGAGGAGGCTGGCCCTGGCGCCCCGAGACTCAGCCTGAGCGGCACCCCAACAGGCGCCCTCACCTCAGCCCTCCGGGGAGAGCGCAGACCCGCCGGGGGTTCGGCCCCCGGAGCCTCCCGGGATCGGGTCCTAACCCTAGCCCTAAGCCTCGCGGGCCCCCTAACCCTAGCCCGCACCCCGAGTGTGCCCCTAAGCGTACGCCTGAGCCGCCGCCGCGCATGGGCCCTCACCTCCGCCCTCCAGGGAGATAACAGCGCCGCCGTCGCTTCGGCCCTGGGGTCGTCCCCGGCGCGGGCCCTAACCCTAGCCCGGGCTCTGCCCCCATGGGGACCCCATTGCTGGGGGCGAGAACGCCAGGCACCTGGGGCCCGGGAGCGGGGCAGGGTGACTCGGCGTGGGACGTGGACCGTCCCCACGCCGTTGGCGAAGCCGGGCCGGAGCTGCACAGGGGGGTTCGGAGGCCCCACCCCAGCCCGGCCCGGGGAGGAGGCTGGCCCTGGCGCCCCGAGACTCAGCCTGAGCGGCTCCACCGCAGGCGCCCTCACCTCAGCCCTCCGGGGAGAGCGCGGCCCCGCCGGGGGTTCGGCCCCCGGAGCCTCCCGGGACCGGGCCCTAACCCTAGCCCTAGGCCTCGCGGGCCCCCTAACCCTAGCCCGCCCCCCGAGTCAGCCCTAAGCCGACGCCTGAGCCGCCCCCGCGCATGGGCCCTCACCTCCGCCCTCCAGGGAGATCACGGCGCCGCCGTCGCTTCGGCCTGGGGTCGTCCCCGGCGCGGGCCCTAACCCTAGCCCGGGCTCTGCCCCCATGGGGACCCCATTGCTGGGGGCGAGAACGCCAGGCACCTGGGGCCCGGGAGCGGGGCAGGGTGACTCGGCGTGGGACGTGGACCGTCCCCACGCCGTTGGCGAAGCCGGGCCGGAGCTGCACAGGGGGGTTCCGGAAGGCCCCACCCCAGCCCGGCCCGGGGAGGAGGCTGGCCCTGGCGCCCCGAGACTCAGCCTGAGCGGCTCCCCCGCAGGCGCCCTCACCTCAGCCCTCCGGGGAGAGCGCGGCCCCGCCGGGGGTTCGGCCCCCGGAGCCTCCCGGGACCGGGCCCTAACCCTAGCCCTAGGCCTCGCGGGCCCCCTAACCCTAGCCCGCCCCCCGAGTCTGCCCCTAAGCCGACGCCTGAGCCGCCCCCGCGCATGGGCCCTCACCTCCGCCCTCCAGGGAGATCACGGCGCCGCCGTCGCTTCGGCCCTGGGGTCGTCCCCGGCGCGGGCCCTAACCCTAGCCCGGGCTCTGCCCCCATGGGGACCCCATTGCTGGGGGCGAGAACGCCAGGCACCTGGGGCCCGGGAGCGGGGCAGGGTGACTCGGCGTGGGACGTGGACCGTCCCCACGCCGTTGGCGAAGCCGGGCCGGAGCTGCACAGGGGGGTTCCGGAGGCCCCACCCCAGCCCGGCCCGGGGAGGAGGCTGGCCCTGGCGCCCCGAGACTCAGCCTGAGCGGCTCCCCCGCAGGCGCCCTCACCTCAGCCCTCCGGGGAGAGCGCGGCCCCGCCGGGGGTTCGGCCCCCGGAGCCTCCCGGGACCGGGCCCTAACCCTAGCCCTAGGCCTCGCGGGCCCCCTAACCCTAGCCCGCCCCCCGAGTCTGCCCCTAAGCCGACGCCTGAGCCGCCCCCGCGCATGGGCCCTCACCTCCGCCCTCCAGGGAGATCACGGCGCCGCCGTCGCTTCGGCCCTGGGGTCGTCCCCGGCGCGGGCCCTAACCCTAGCCCGGGCTCTGCCCCCATGGGGACCCCATTGCTGGGGGCGAGAACGCCAGGCACCTGGGGCCCGGGAGCGGGGCAGGGTGACTCGGCGTGGGACGTGGACCGTCCCCACGCCGTTGGCGAAGCCGGGCCGGAGCTGCACAGGGGGGTTCCGGAGGCCCCACCCCAGCCCGGCCCGGGGAGGAGGCTGGCCCTGGCGCCCCGAGACTCAGCCTGAGCGGCTCCCCCGCAGGCGCCCTCACCTCAGCCCTCCGGGGAGAGCGCGGCCCCGCCGGGGGTTCGGCCCCCGGAGCCTCCCGGGACCGGGCCCTAACCCTAGCCCTAGGCCTCGCGGGCCCCCTAACCCTAGCCCGCCCCCCGAGTCTGCCCCTAAGCCGACGCCTGAGCCGCCCCCGCGCATGGGCCCTCACCTCCGCCCTCCAGGGAGATCACGGCGCCGCCGTCGCTTCGGCCCTGGGGTCGTCCCCGGCGCGGGCCCTAACCCTAGCCCGGGCTCTGCCCCCATGGGGACCCCATTGCTGGGGGCGAGAACGCCAGGCACCTGGGGCCCGGGAGCGGGGCAGGGTGACTCGGCGTGGGACGTGGACCGTCCCCACGCCGTTGGCGAAGCCGGGCCGGAGCTGCACAGGGGGGTTCCGGAGGCCCCACCCCAGCCCGGCCCGGGGAGGAGGCTGGCCCTGGCGCCCCGAGACTCAGCCTGAGCGGCTCCCCCGCAGGCGCCCTCACCTCAGCCCTCCGGGGAGAGCGCGGCCCCGCCGGGGGTTCGGCCCCCGGAGCCTCCCGGGACCGGGCCCTAACCCTAGCCCTAGGCCTCGCGGGCCCCCTAACCCTAGCCCGCCCCCCGAGTCTGCCCCTAAGCCGACGCCTGAGCCGCCCCCGCGCATGGGCCCTCACCTCCGCCCTCAGGGAGATCACGGCGCCGCCGTCGCTTCGGCCCTGGGGTCGTCCCCGGCGCGGGCCCTAACCCTAGCCCGGGCTCTGCCCCCATGGGGACCCCATTGCTGGGGGCGAGAACGCCAGGCACCTGGGGCCCGGGAGCGGGGCAGGGTGACTCGGCGTGGGACGTGGACCGTCCCCACGCCGTTGGCGAAGCCGGGCCGGAGCTGCACAGGGGGGTTCCGGAGGCCCCACCCCAGCCCGGCCCGGGAGGAGGCTGGCCCTGGCGCCCCGAGACTCAGCCTGAGCGGCTCCCCCGCAGGCGCCCTCACCTCAGCCCTCCGGGGAGAGCGCGGCCCCGCCGGGGGTTCGGCCCCCGGAGCCTCCCGGGACCGGGCCCTAACCCTAGCCCTAGGCCTCGCGGGCCCCCTAACCCTAGCCCGCCCCCCGAGTCTGCCCCTAAGCCGACGCCTGAGCCGCCCCCGCGCATGGGCCCTCACCTCCGCCCTCCAGGGAGATCACGGCGCCGCCGTCGCTTCGGCCCTGGGGTCGTCCCCGGCGCGGGCCCTAACCCTAGCCCGGGCTCTGCCCCCATGGGGACCCCATTGCTGGGGGCGAGAACGCCAGGCACCTGGGGCCCGGGAGCGGGGCAGGGTGACTCGGCGTGGGACGTGGACCGTCCCCACGCCGTTGGCGAAGCCGGGCCGGAGCTGCACAGGGGGGTTCCGGAGGCCCCACCCCAGCCCGGCCCGGGGAGGAGGCTGGCCCTGGCGCCCCGAGACTCAGCCTGAGCGGCTCCCCCGCAGGCGCCCTCACCTCAGCCCTCCGGGGAGAGCGCGGCCCCGCCGGGGGTTCGGCCCCCGGAGCCTCCCGGGACCGGGCCCTAACCCTAGCCCTAGGCCTCGCGGGCCCCCTAACCCTAGCCCGCCCCCCGAGTCTGCCCCTAAGCCGACGCCTGAGCCGCCCCCGCGCATGGGCCCTCACCTCCGCCCTCCAGGGAGATCACGGCGCCGCCGTCGCTTCGGCCCTGGGGTCGTCCCCGGCGCGGGCCCTAACCCTAGCCCGGGCTCTGCCCCCATGGGGACCCCATTGCTGGGGGCGAGAACGCCAGGCACCTGGGGCCCGGGAGCGGGGCAGGGTGACTCGGCGTGGGACGTGGACCGTCCCCACGCCGTTGGCGAAGCCGGGCCGGAGCTGCACAGGGGGGTTCCGGAGGCCCCACCCCAGCCCGGCCCGGGGAGGAGGCTGGCCCTGGCGCCCCGAGACTCAGCCTGAGCGGCTCCCCCGCAGGCGCCCTCACCTCAGCCCTCCGGGGAGAGCGCGGCCCCGCCGGGGGTTCGGCCCCCGGAGCCTCCCGGGACCGGGCCCTAACCCTAGCCCTAGGCCTCGCGGGCCCCCTAACCCTAGCCCGCCCCCGAGTCTGCCCCTAAGCCGACGCCTGAGCCGCCCCCGCGCATGGGCCCTCACCTCCGCCCTCCAGGGAGATCACGGCGCCGCCGTCGCTTCGGCCCTGGGGTCGTCCCCGGCGCGGGCCCTAACCCTAGCCCGGGCTCTGCCCCCATGGGGACCCCATTGCTGGGGGCGAGAACGCCAGGCACCTGGGGCCCGGGAGCGGGGCAGTGTGACTCGGCGTGGGACGTGGACCGTCCCCACGCCGTTGGCGAAGCCGGGCCGGAGCTGCACAGGGGGGTTCCGGAGGCCCCACCCCAGCCCGGCCCGGGGAGGAGGCTGGCCCTGGCGCCCCGAGACTCAGCCTGAGCGGCTCCCCCGCAGGCGCCCTCACCTCAGCCCTCCGGGGAGAGCGCGGCCCCGCCGGGGGTTCGGCCCCCGGAGCCTCCCGGGACCGGGCCCTAACCCTAGCCCTAGGCCTCGCGGGCCCCCTAACCCTAGCCCGCCCCCCGAGTCTGCCCCTAAGCCGACGCCTGAGCCGCCCCCGCGCATGGGCCCTCACCTCCGCCCTCCAGGGAGATCACGGCGCCGCCGTCGCTTCGGCCCTGGGGTCGTCCCCGGCGCGGGCCCTAACCCTAGCCCGGGCTCTGCCCCCATGGGGACCCCATTGCTGGGGGCGAGAACGCCAGGCACCTGGGGCCCGGGAGCGGGGCAGGGTGACTCGGCGTGGGACGTGGACCGTCCCCACGCCGTTGGCGAAGCCGGGCCGGAGCTGCACAGGGGGGTTCCGGAGGCCCCACCCCAGCCCGGCCCGGGGAGGAGGCTGGCCCTGGCGCCCCGAGACTCAGCCCACCCCAGCCCGGCCCGGGGAGGAGGCTGGCCCTGGCTCCCCGAGACTCAGCCTGAGCGGCTCCACCGCAGGCGCCCTCACCTCAGCCCTCCGGGGAGAGCGCGGCCCCGCCGGGTGTTCGGCCCCCGGAGCCTCCCGGGACCGGGCCCTAACCCTAGCCCTAAGCCTCGCGGGCCCCCTAACCCTAGCCGCCCCCGAGTGTGCCCCTAAGCCTACGCCTGAGCCGCCCCCGCGCATGGGCCCTCACTCCGCCCTCCAGGGAGATCACGGCGCCGCCGTCGCTTCGGCCCTGGGGCCGTCCCCGGCGCGGGCCCTAACCCTAGCCCGGGCTCTGCCCCCATGGGGACCCCATTGCTGGGGGCGAGAACGCCAGGCACCTGGGGCCCGGGAGCGGGGCAGGGTGACTCGGCGTGGGACGTGGACCGTCCCCACGCCGTTGGCGAAGCCGGGCCGGAGCTGCACAGGGGGGTTCCGGAGGCCCCACCCCAGCCCGGCCCGGGGAGGAGGCTGGCCCTGGCGCCCCGAGACTCAGCCTGAGCGGCTCCCCCGCAGGCGCCCTCACCTCAGCCCTCCGGGGAGAGCGCGGCCCCGCCGGGGGTTCGGCCCCCGGAGCCTCCCGGGACCGGGCCCTAACCCTAGCCCTAGGCCTCGCGGGCCCCCTAACCCTAGCCCGCCCCCCGAGTCTGCCCCTAAGCCGACGCCTGAGCCGCCCCCGCGCATGGGCCCTCACCTCCGCCCTCCAGGGAGATCACGGCGCCGCCGTCGCTTCGGCCCTGGGGTCGTCCCCGGCGCGGGCCCTAACCCTAGCCCGGGCTCTGCCCCCATGGGGACCCCATTGCTGGGGGCGAGAACGCCAGGCACCTGGGGCCCGGGAGCGGGGCAGGGTGACTCGGCGTGGGACGTGGACCGTCCCCACGCCGTTGGCGAAGCCGGGCCGGAGCTGCACAGGGGGGTTCCGGAGGCCCCACCCCAGCCCGGCCCGGGGAGGAGGCTGGCCCTGGCGCCCCGAGACTCAGCCTGAGCGGCTCCCCCGCAGGCGCCCTCACCTCAGCCCTCCGGGGAGAGCGCGGCCCCGCCGGGGGTTCGGCCCCCGGAGCCTCCCGGGACCGGGCCCTAACCCTAGCCCTAGGCCTCGCGGGCCCCCTAACCCTAGCCCGCCCCCCGAGTCTGCCCCTAAGCCGACGCCTGAGCCGCCCCCGCGCATGGGCCCTCACCTCCGCCCTCAGGGAGATCACGGCGCCGCCGTCGCTTCGGCCCTGGGTCGTCCCCGGCGCGGGCCCTAACCCTAGCCCGGGCTCTGCCCCCATGGGGACCCCATTGCTGGGGGCGAGAACGCCAGGCACCTGGGGCCCGGGAGCGGGGCAGGGTGACTCGGCGTGGGACGGGGACCGTCCCCACGCCGTTGGCGAAGCCGGGCCGGAGCTGCACAGGGGGGTTCCGGAGGCCCCACCCCAGCCCGGCCCGGGGAGGAGGCTGGCCCTGGCGCCCCGAGACTCAGCCTGAGCGGCTCCCCCGCAGGCGCCCTCACCTCAGCCCTCCGGGGAGAGCACGGCCCCGCCGGGTGTTCGGCCCCCGGAGCCTCCCGGGACCGGGCCCTAACCCTAGCCCTAGCCTCGCGGGCCCCCTAACCCTAGCCCGCCCCCCGAGTGTGCCCCTAAGCCTACGCCTGAGCCGCCCCCGCGCATGGGCCCTCACCTCCGCCCTCCAGGGAGATCACGGCGCCGCCGTCGCTTCGGCCCTGGGGTCGTCCCCGGCGCGGGCCCTAACCCTAGCCCGGGCTCTGCCCCCATGGGGACCCCATTGCTGGGGGAGAGAACGCCAGGCACCTGGGGCCCGGGAGCGGGGCAGGGTTGACTCGGCGTGGGACGTGGACCGTCCCCACGCCGTTGGCGAAGCCGGGCCGGAGCTGCACAGGGGGGTTCCGGAGGCCCCACCCCAGCCCGGCCCGGGGAGGAGGCTGGCCCTGGCGCCCCGAGACTCAGCCTGAGCGGCTCCCCCGCAGGCGCCCTCACCTCAGCCCTCCGGGGAGAGCGCGGCCCCGCCGGGGGTTCGGCCCCCGGAGCCTCCCGGGACCGGGCCCTAACCCTAGCCCTAGGCCTCGCGGGCCCCCTAACCCTAGCCCGCCCCCCGAGTCTGCCCCTAAGCCGACGCCTGAGCCGCCCCCGCGCATGGGCCCTCACCTCCGCCCTCCAGGGAGATCACGGCGCCGCCGTCGCTTCGGCCCTGGGGTCGTCCCCGGCGCGGGCCCTAACCCTAGCCCGGGCTCTGCCCCCATGGGGACCCCATTGCTGGGGGCGAGAACGCCAGGCACCTGGGGCCCGGGAGCGGGGCAGGGTGACTCGGCGTGGGACGTGGACCGTCCCCACGCCGTTGGCGAAGCCGGGCCGGAGCTGCACAGGGGGGTTCCGGAGGCCCCACCCCAGCCCGGCCCGGGGAGGAGGCTGGCCCTGGCGCCCCGAGACTCAGCCTGAGCGGCTCCCCCGCAGGCGCCCTCACCTCAGCCCTCCGGGGAGAGCGCGGCCCCGCCGGGGGTTCGGCCCCCGGAGCCTCCCGGGACCGGGCCCTAACCCTAGCCCTAGGCCTCGCGGGCCCCCTAACCCTAGCCCGCCCCCCGAGTCTGCCCCTAAGCCGACGCCTGAGCCGCCCCCGCGCATGGGCCCTCACCTCCGCCCTCCAGGGAGATCACGGCGCCGCCGTCGCTTCGGCCCTGGGGTCGTCCCCGGCGCGGGCCCTAACCCTAGCCCGGGCTCTGCCCCCATGGGGACCCCATTGCTGGGGGCGAGAACGCCAGGCACCTGGGGCCCGGGAGCGGGGCAGGGTGACTCGGCGTGGGACGTGGACCGTCCCCACGCCGTTGGCGAAGCCGGGCCGGAGCTGCACAGGGGGGTTCCGGAGGCCCCACCCCAGCCCGGCCCGGGGAGGAGGCTGGCCCTGGCGCCCCGAGACTCAGCCTGAGCGGCTCCCCCGCAGGCGCCCTCACCTCAGCCCTCCGGGGAGAGCGCGGCCCCGCCGGGGGTTCGGCCCCCGGAGCCTCCCGGGACCGGGCCCTAACCCTAGCCCTAGGCCTCGCGGGCCCCCTAACCCTAGCCCGCCCCCGAGTCTGCCCCTAAGCCGACGCCTGAGCCGCCCCCGCGCATGGGCCCTCACCTCCGCCCTCCAGGGAGATCACGGCGCCGCCGTCGCTTCGGCCCTGGGGTCGTCCCCGGCGCGGGCCCTAACCCTAGCCCGGGCTCTGCCCCCATGGGGACCCCATTGCTGGGGCGAGAACGCCAGGCACCTGGGGCCCGGGAGCGGGGCAGGGTGACTCGGCGTGGGACGTGGACCGTCCCCACGCCGTTGGCGAAGCCGGGCCGGAGCTGCACAGGGGGGTTCCGGAGGCCCCACCCCAGCCCGGCCCGGGGAGGAGGCTGGCCCTGGCGCCCCGAGACTCAGCCTGAGCGGCTCCCCCGCAGGCGCCCTCACCTCAGCCCTCCGGGGAGAGCGCGGCCCCGCCGGGGGTTCGGCCCCCGGAGCCTCCCGGGACCGGGCCCTAACCCTAGCCCTAGGCCTCGCGGGCCCCCTAACCCTAGCCCGCCCCCCGAGTCTGCCCCTAAGCCGACGCCTGAGCCGCCCCCGCGCATGGGCCCTCACCTCCGCCCTCCAGGGAGATCACGGCGCCGCCGTCGCTTCGGCCCTGGGGTCGTCCCCGGCGCGGGCCCTAACCCTAGCCCGGGCTCTGCCCCCATGGGGACCCCATTGCTGGGGGCGAGAACGCCAGGCACCTGGGGCCCGGGAGCGGGGCAGGGTGACTCGGCGTGGGACGTGGACCGTCCCCACGCCGTTGGCGAAGCCGGGCCGGAGCTGCACAGGGGGGTTCCGGAGGCCCCACCCCAGCCCGGCCCGGGGAGGAGGCTGGCCCTGGCGCCCCGAGACTCAGCCTGAGCGGCTCCCCGCAGGCGCCCTCACCTCAGCCCTCCGGGGAGAGCGCGGCCCCGCCGGGGGTTCGGCCCCCGGAGCCTCCCGGGACCGGGCCCTAACCCTAGCCCTAGGCCTCGCGGGCCCCCTAACCCTAGCCCGCCCCCCGAGTCTGCCCCTAAGCCGACGCCTGAGCCGCCCCCGCGCATGGGCCCTCACCTCCGCCCTCCAGGGAGATCACGGCGCGCCGTCGCTTCGGCCCTGGGGTCGTCCCCGGCGCGGGCCCTAACCCTAGCCCGGGCTCTGCCCCCATGGGGACCCCATTGCTGGGGGCGAGAACGCCAGGCACCTGGGGCCCGGGAGCGGGGCAGGGTGACTCGGCGTGGGACGTGGACCGTCCCCACGCCGTTGGCGAAGCCGGGCCGGAGCTGCACAGGGGGGTTCCGGAGGCCCCACCCCAGCCCGGCCCGGGGAGGAGGCTGGCCCTGGCGCCCCGAGACTCAGCCTGAGCGGCTCCCCCGCAGGCGCCCTCACCTCAGCCCTCCGGGGAGAGCGCGGCCCCGCGGGGGTTCGGCCCCCGGAGCCTCCCGGGACCGGGCCCTAACCCTAGCCCTAGGCCTCGCGGGCCCCCTAACCCTAGCCCGCCCCCCGAGTCTGCCCCTAAGCCGACGCCTGAGCCGCCCCCGCGCATGGGCCCTCACCTCCGCCCTCCAGGGAGATCACGGCGCCGCCGTCGCTTCGGCCCTGGGTCGTCCCCGGCGCGGGCCCTAACCCTAGCCCGGGCTCTGCCCCCATGGGGACCCCATTGCTGGGGGCGAGAACGCCAGGCACCTGGGGCCCGGGAGCGGGGCAGGGTGACTCGGCGTGGGACGTGGACCGTCCCCACGCCGTTGGCGAAGCCGGGCCGGAGCTGCACAGGGGGGTTCCGGAGGCCCCACCCAGCCCGGCCCGGGGAGGAGGCTGGCCCTGGCGCCCCGAGACTCAGCCTGAGCGGCTCCCCCGCAGGCGCCCTCACCTCAGCCCTCCGGGGAGAGCGCGGCCCCGCCGGGGGTTCGGCCCCCGGAGCCTCCCGGGACCGGGCCCTAACCCTAGCCCTAGGCCTCGCGGGCCCCCCCTAACCCTAGCCCGCCCCCCGAGTCTGCCCCTAAGCCGACGCCTGAGCCGCCCCCGCGCATGGGCCCTCACCCTCCGCCCTCCAGGGAGATCACGGCGCCGCCGTCGCTTCGGCCCTGGGGTCGTCCCGGCGCGGGCCCTAACCCTAGCCCGGGCTCTGCCCCCCATGGGGACCCCATTGCTGGGGGCGAGAACGCCAGGCACCTGGGGCCCGGGAGCGGGGCAGGGTGACTCGGCGTGGGACGTGGACCGTCCCCACGCCGTTGGCGAAGCCGGGCCGGAGCTGCACAGGGGGTTCCGGAGGCCCCACCCCAGCCCGGCCCGGGGAGGAGGCTGGCCCTGGCGCCCGAGACTCAGCCTGAGCGGCTCCCCCGCAGGCGCCCTCACCTCAGCCCCTCCGGGGAGAGCGCGGCCCCGCCGGGGTTCGGCCCCCCGGAGCCTCCCGGGACCGGGCCCTAACCCTAGCCCTAGGCCTCGCGGGCCCCCTAACCCTAGCCCGCCCCTCGAGTCTGCCCTAAGCCGACGCCTGAGCCGCCCCCGCGCATGGGCCCTCACCTCCGCCCTCCAGGGAGATCACGGCGCCGCCGTCGCTTCGGCCCTGGGGTCGTCCCCGGCGCGGGCCCTAACCCTAGCCCGGGCTCTGCCCCCATGGGGACCCCATTGCTGGGGGCGAGAACGCCAGGCACCTGGGGCCCGGGAGCGGGGCAGGGTGACTCGGCGTGGGACGTGGACCGTCCCCACGCCGTTGGCGAAGCCGGGCCGGAGCTGCACAGGGGGGTTCCGGAGGCCCCACCCCAGCCCGGCCCGGGGAGGAGGCTGGCCCTGGCGCCCCGAGACTCAGCCTGAGCGGCTCCCCCGCAGGCGCCCTCACCTCAGCCCTCCGGGGAGAGCGCGGCCCCGCCGGGGGTTCGGCCCCCGGAGCCTCCCGGGACCGGGCCCTAACCCTAGCCCTAGGCCTCGCGGGCCCCCTAACCCTAGCCCGCCCCCCGAGTCTGCCCCTAAGCCGACGCCTGAGCCGCCCCCGCGCATGGGCCCTCACCTCCGCCCTCCAGGGAGATCACGGCGCCGCCGTCGCTTCGGCCCTGGGGTCGTCCCCGGCGCGGGCCCTAACCCTAGCCCGGGCTCTGCCCCCATGGGGACCCCATTGCTGGGGGCGAGAACGCCAGGCACCTGGGGCCCGGGAGCGGGGCAGGGTGACTCGGCGTGGGACGTGGACCGTCCCCACGCCGTTGGCGAAGCCGGGCCGGAGCTGCACAGGGGGTTCGGAGGCCCCACCCCAGCCCGGCCCGGGGAGGAGGCTGGCCCTGGCGCCCCGAGACTCAGCCTGAGCGGCTCCCCCGCAGGCGCCCTCACTCAGCCCTCCGGGGAGAGCGCGGCCCCGCCGGGGGTTCGGCCCCCGGAGCCTCCCGGGACGGGCCCTAACCCTAGCCCTAGGCCTCGCGGGCCCCCTAACCCTAGCCCGCCCCCGAGTCTGCCCCTAAGCCGACGCCTGAGCCGCCCCCGCGCATGGGCCCTCACCTCCGCCCTCCAGGGAGATCACGGCGCCGCCGTCGCTTCGGCCCTGGGTCGTCCCCGGCGCGGGCCCTACCCTAGCCCGGGCTCTGCCCCCATGGGGACCCCATTGCTGGGGGCGAGAACGCCAGGCACCTGGGGCCCGGGAGCGGGGCAGGGTGACTCGGCGTGGGACGTGGACCGTCCCCACGCCGTTGGCGAAGCCGGGCCGGAGCTGCACAGGGGGTTCCGGAGGCCCCACCCCAGCCCGGCCCGGGGAGGAGGCTGGCCCTGGCGCCCCGAGACTCAGCCCACCCCAGCCCGACCCGGGGAGGAGCTGGCCCTGGCTCCCCGAGACTCAGCCTGAGAGGCTCCCCGCAGGCGCCCTCACCTCAGCCCTCCGGGGGAGAGCGCGACCCGCCGGGGTTCGGCCCCCGGAGCCTCCCGGGATCGGGCCCTAACCCTAGCCCTAAGCCTCGTGGGCCCCTAACCCTAGCCGCACCCCGAGTGTCCCCTAAGTGTACGCCTGAGCCGCCCCCGCGCATGGGCCCTCACCTCCGCCCTCCAGGGAGATCACGGCGCCGATCGCTTCGGCCCTGGGGTCGTCCCGGCGCGGGCTCTAACCCTAGCCCGGGCTCTGCTCCCATGGGGACCC